>NC_059660.1:5000083-5047583 GCF_020424385.1 Procambarus clarkii | reverse complement strand
ATAGGAGAACATAGACCCCACACAACCTATATATTATGTTAGAAATCTTTAAAGAATTCTGATAAAGAAAGAGATCTAGGGGTGGTTCTAGATAGAAAACCATCACCTGAGGACCACATAAAGAACGTTGTGCAAGGAGCCTATGCCACGCTTTCTAACTTCAGAATTGCTTTTAAATACATGGATGGCGATATACTAAAGAAATTGTTCACGACTTTTGTTAGGCCAAAGCTTGAATATGCAGCAGTTGTGTGGTGCCCATGTCTTAAGCACATCAACAAACTGGAAAAGGTGCAAAGACATGCTACTAAGTGGCTCCCAGAACTGAAGGGCAAGAGCTACGAGGAGAGGTTAGAAGCATTAAATATGCCAAAACTAGAAGACAGAAGAAAAAGAGGTGATATGATCACTACATACAAAATAGCAACAGGAATTGATAAAATCGATAGGGAAGATTTCCCGGGACCTGGAACTTTAAGAACAGAAGGTCATAGATTTAAACTAGCTAAACACAGATGCCGAAGAAATATAAGAAAATTCACCTTCGCAAATAGAGTGGTAGACGGTTGGAACAAGTTAAGTGAGAAGGTGGTGGAGGCCAAGACCGTCAGTAGTTTCAAAGCGTTATATGACAAAGAGTGCTGGGAAGACGGGACACCACGAGCGTAGCTCTCATCCTGTAACTACACTTAGGTAATTACACTTAGGTAATTACACACACACACACACACACACACACACACACACACACACACACATACACACACACACACACACACACACACACACACACACACACATACCTATTGTTGACCAAACCACACTATTCTGTTAATAACTGTTATACAGTATATATACAGTACATTAATAAATGTACATATACGGTATATTTTTTCACTATTACCCAACTTGGATGACAATAAAATTACACACAGTATTAATCATGACAATTAATCAGACAATAAAATGTATTAATCATGCAATATCTATTGAAAAATCAACTCCTTTATATATACACACATACCTGTTCCGTCAATAACTGTGCAGCACGATATGGATCTTCCGCTTGGTTAATGACCTGACAAGCTTCTTCGGAGCGAAGCACAAAATTTATACCATCTGTAATTAAGAGTAGGAAGGCGTCCTTTCCATGCTTCACCTGTTGGTATAATCTTAAATAAGTACTGTACCTCAGAAACTTCTATAGTGCCACCTTTTCTCCACTTGTGCTCCAGTGTAATTTTCTACAGCTAGGAGTGGTGGCCTCTAACTATGCATTGTATGGTTATCTTGAGATGATTTCGGGGCTTTTTAGTGTCCCCGCGGCCCGGTCCTCGACCAGGCCTCCACCCCCAGGACGCAGCCCGTGACAGGTGACTGACACCCAGGTACCTATTTTACTGCTAGGTAACAGGGGCATAGGGTGAAAGAAACTCTGCCCATTGGTTCTCGCCGGCGCCTGGGAGTGAACCCAGGACCACAGGATCACAAGTCCAGCGTGCTGTCCGCTCAGTCGAACGGCTCCCTGGTGCCGGCTCACAATGGTGCCTAATTGTTGTACATCCAATGTTAAAGTTGAAATGAAAACAAGCCACTCACAACATATAGGCTCAAACAATTTGTACTTTCTGTTGGTGTGTATTTAACGCCTGAAAATGGTATGCATGTCAAGTGAAATAAAGCAGCCAGGCTTGGTGCACACAAACATTACCCAATCATCTGCGCATTTAATACGCTACTCATACCTCTTGGGTGGCGTAATCTTCATCAATCAATCAATCAATCTGCATATTTCTCTGTGTACTTTAACTATTTGTGAGAAAGGAGAACCAAGATATCTATCTCTATATATCTATATATATCTATATATATGCGAACAAGCCTGAATGGTTCCCAGGACAATATGCAACTGAAAACTCACACCCCAGAAGTGACTCGAACCCATACTCCCAGGAGCAACGCAACTGGTATGTACAAGACGCCTTAATCCACTTGACCATCACGACCGGACATAATGTGATAGCCGAGGCTATTTGAACCACCCCACCGCCGGCACTCGGATAGTAATCTTGGGCATAGCATTTTACCAAATCACCTCATTCTTTGGGGCACACGTGAGGAACACGTGTGCGTGCGAGGAACATATCTATATATATATCTAATATTATATATCTATATCTGCATATATCTATCTATATCTGTATATATCTATATCTATATCTATATGTCTATGTCCCACCAACTGCCCTTTTATACCTGGTGTGAATTGAAATATCTCAACACTTTTGAAATGTGTACACAATTACCAGTTACTCAAGTACTTACAAACGTGTACATCTTTCCTCAATCTTTGACGGCTTTGGTTACATTTATTCAACAGTTTACAAACCTGAAATCTCCCCAATTTCCTGTTATTATTGTTACAAACAGCCTCCTGGTGCTTCGTTAACTGTTTAATAATTGTAAACAAAGCTGCCAAAGATTGAGAAAAGATGTACAGGTTTTTAAGTGCTTACGTAACCGCTTAGTGAGTACGGGTCCTGGAGTCTTCTCCTGAGATTATGGATGGAGGTGGTTTTCAGACTCTTTCAGTGTATATTAATTGTTGACTGCCTATATACAGAGGTCACAGACAAAGTAGGTCAACACCGTACGCCCCAACTTCAGATATACACACACACACAAGAGATATCAGGTTAGGGTGATTTTGTTTTTAAAAGTTATTTTCTGTTACATGTTGCCTGTAACAGGTAACAAAAGTAACATGTTACCTTTAAAAGGTAACATGTAGCACATACAAGAGTAATCGTTTCAAGCTCAATAAGCCACATGTAGTACACACACTATCTTGAGGTTATCTTGAGATGATTTCGGGGCTTTTAGTGTCCCCGCGGCCTGGTCGAGGACCAGGCCTCCATCCCAAGGAAGCAGCCCGTGACAGCTGACTAACACCCAGGTACCTATTTTACTGCTAGGTAACAGGGTGAAAGAAATTCTGCCCATTGTTTCTCGCCGGCGCCTGGGATCGAACCCAGGCGGCAGTAAATTTAAAATTTAAATTGTGCTTCGCTAGGTGTTGATTCCATGCTGGTGTTATTGAACTTTAGTACAGCATTACTCTCATATAAGCCTTGTTGTTTCTATATAAAAAAAAACTTGTTCAGATTTATTAATGTTGGTCATTTGGTTACTAGCTTCCCACATGATGCCACTTTTCATAGTTCTCTCCTTCCTGTTAACACAGCACAATAAAAAATTTGACCACACAAATAGAACAAACATGATTCATATAAATTTGATTTCAGAATTAATGTCTATAGCAAACCAATGATTTTGGTTTGATATTCCAAAATTTGAACAAGAAAACTGTTCAAAACAGTTTTGTTGAAGCCCCTGGCAACTGCCATACTCTAAATCCTGCTGTGAAGGAATGACTGAAGAAAGAGGGAACTAGAGCACTAAAGGTTGGGCAAGTAACATCTGGATAGAGCAAGAGAAGAGATTTGTAAGAGAGGAAAACTTCAGTGATTATGTGGAGAAAACAAATCCATAAGGGCCGTGACAAGGTTTCGAACCTACATCCGAGAGCATCCTAGACGCTGCCTTAATCGAGGCAGGGTATTAAGGCAGCGTCTGGGATGCTCTCGGACGTAGGTTCGAACCCTCGTCACGGCCCTTGTGGATTTGTTCATTTGGTGCATCACGCTATTGTGATTTCTGTGTGTGATGTGGAGAGAATGGAGCATCCTACCTAAAAAATAAAGCTACAATTTAATTGCATATAATAATTACATTTACAACGTTGTGACGTGTTTTGGTAGCGCAGGTTATACCGAGCTGGTGGACAATTGCTTTAATTACTCAATGATTTATTGCTATCAGACATTGCTTTGACAGCTACAATTTAAAACCTCAAGAACCCTTCCCCACCCCATCATGTATTGGTCTTACCCGTAAAGTTTTTGCATCAGGTAAGGCAATTACTCCATATGGCTTGAGATGAAGATCACCAATGCTACGAGTCATGCTTAGACTGTCATTTACCATATGGCGGCCAATGTTGTCTACGCTCACTTTTCCTCCCGACTTGATAATGCGATCCTGTAAATAAGGACACAGTAAAATGAATAAATCGAGCGTGTGTGTTTAGTGCGTATAAACACAGTAAAGTTATACGAAACCTGGCCAGAATACTAATACTGTACTGTAAACTACTGTATTTTGGTACAGTATGTGGCAGTCAACAGTGCCTAGAAATATTAATGTATCTTAACATAAAATGAAAACCAGAATTATTATATATATATGTGTTCAACAGCTTTCCCAGAGCCCTACCTGTTTTTTAAACCCTTGGCCAGCGGCTATAGCACAAGTCATTTTTGTCTATGCACAAAAATAAAACAAGATTTCAAAAAATAATTTCATTATAGAATTATTAATTTGTATGCAAAACATAATTCACATAACACATGAGCCAGTCATAGCCAGTCATCAATTGAAACATTATCATATTTCAGACGATGAGTCACAATAACGTGGCTAAAGTATATTGACCAGACCACACACTAGAAGGTGAAGGGACGACGACGTTTTGGTCCGTCCTGGACCATTCTCAAGTCGAATGGTCCAGGATCGACTTGAGAATGGTCCAGGATGGACCGAAACGTCGTCGTCCCTTCACCTTCTAGTGTGTGGTCTGGTCATTATATTTCAATTGATGACTGGCTTACCTGGTATACTCCACAGGTAAGCTCCATTACGGCCTATATATTGTATGTGTAAATGATATAATGAACGGAAGAATGATATTTGTGTTGCAATATAATTTAAAAGCAAAAGTTAAGTTATTTAGCTGTCCCCGTGGCGCAGTGGTAAGATAATCGCCCTGTGCTTCACGAGAGATTTGACCTGGGTTTATATCCTGGCAGGGGAGGATTGACTGGGTGCCAATCCTTAACTGTATACTTTTGTTCACCCAGCAGTGAATGGGTACCTGGTTGTTAAATGATTTGACGGGTCATATTCCAGGGAAAATTAAGATCAAGAACTGGCCGAAATGCTATGCATGCCAGTGGCTCTACAAGAATGCAAGAACTCTTGTATACATAAATATAAAAAAAACTTTTACTATATTACACACCATCTTCCTTCTTCTTCTGGTTGATGCCTTTCCACCCCATGCAAGTGGGATGTGGTGTAATAATAGTGAAGGGCCAGATTTCCGAAGCCGTTACATAAGTACTTACGAACGTGTACATCTTTCCTCAATCTTTGACGGCTTTGGTTACATTTATTAAATAGTCTACAAGCATGAAAACTTGCCAATTAACTGTTGTTATTGTTATAAACAGCCTCCTGGTGCTTCCGAGCTCATTAACTGTTTAATAATTGTAAACAAAGTTGCCAAAATTGAGAAAAGATGCACAGGTTCGTAAGTGCTTGCGTAACTGCTTCGTGAATCTGGCCCCAGGTATTTATAAAACCATGAGATTTAAGTGATATGGATGTAACAGTTCAAGAAGTACAAAATATTTTGCCATATACTACTTTCCATTATAATACGAAATTCACATTCATCTCTTATAATAATAATAATTCATTGTGTCAGGGGACAGGAAGCCAGAGTGTATTCATACACGTTTGGCTTTTATCGAGGATCCTCCCCCCCACCCAAGGCCAAATTGCTGACCCCACCCAGGATGCAACCCAACAACAAGCTACTAACTCTTGAGTATTTTACTCATTGCTAGGTGAACAGCGGCATTAAGGGAGGTTATCTTGAGATGATTTCGGGGCTTTTTAGTGTCCCCGCGGCCCGGTCCTCAACCAGGCCTCCACCCCCAGGAAGCAGCCCGTGACAGCTGACTAACACCCAGGTACCTATTTTACTGCTAGGTAACAGGGGCATAGGGTGAAAGAAACTGCCCATCGTTTCTCGCCGGCGCCTGGGATCGAACCCGAAATTCTCGATTGTGCGTCAAGAACGAACCCGACTGTACTACCGAGACCCTCAAGTGTATGACCTCTATAAACACGTCTTGAACCATTCTGTTTGTCATTTATAAACCATAGCATTAATTAATGTAAATGACTTAAATCAATATTAGTTTTGTGCTTGCATGGTACCTTCTCTGAGATAAGTGATGGACAGTGATCACGTGTGAGTTCCCTTGGTGAACCCGACCGATATAATATTGCCCGAGAGTCTCCAACGTGACCAACAGCAAGCTCTACTCCTCCTCGTAGCAAACACACTGTTGCTGTAGTTCCAGCTTTCAAGCCTGCAAAACAAGGTAAAAACTGAAAATTGCACCACTGTTATAATTAATATTAGTTAAAAATATTGTATATCAAATATCGCTTGTCATTTTAAAGCAATCAAGAGATATAATACAAGGAACAAACCTATGGAATATAATAATATTCCATCTAATTTCTTTGCTATATTTTCTCTGAGAACACAGTACCTTCGAGGGAATGGCCACATGTAGAATCAGCTATATACCTCTCAAACTCCTAAGTGTTAAACAAATACAGAGAAGGACCCCTGGACTATTTACAATTCCACATGCCGGTCTGACTATTGCAAAGTGAAGCAGTTGACACTCGCCAACACTGGAAATCAAGAATAATTGAAAAAGAATGAGACCTGTTCTAAGGAAGAATATGCAAATTAAATTAAAAGTAACAAAACCATAGACGAGAGAAAAGCAAAAAAGTGTACACAAAGAGTAACAGTCAACCATATAAAATGAGGATCTTAAACATAATACCAGGTACAAAACACAATCAAATCTGCCCATAGTAGGAAAACAGCATGTCAAGGATTTGGGAATAATGATGTCTGACGACCTAACGTTTAGGGAGCATAACCAAGTAAACATGGCATCAGCCAGAAAAATTAGATGGATTACGAGAACTTTCAAATCCAGGGATCCCATCACAATGGTTGTACTCGTCAAATCATTTGTGCTGTCCCGGCTGGAGTACTGTTCAGTGCTCACTTCCCACTTCAGAGCAGGAGAGATTGCTGAAATAGAGGGAATGCACAGAACATATGCGGCATACATAGACACGATAAAGCACCTAAATTATTGGGATCGTCTCAAAGCTCTCCAAATGTACTCAATACAAAGGAGACGAGAGATATAGCAAATAATATATACGTGGAAAATACTGGAGGGCCAGGTCCCACATCTGCACAGTAAAATAACAACGTACTGGAGTGAACGATATGGAAGAAAATGCAGAATAGAACCAGTGAAGAGCAGGGGTGCCATAGGCGCAATCACAGAACACTGTATAAACATCAGAGGTCCGCGGTTGTTCAACGTCCTCCCAGCGAGCATAAGAAATATTGCCGGAACAATATGGACATCTTTAAGAGAAAACTAGATAGTTTTCTTCAAGTGCCGGACTAACCGGGCTGTGGTGGATATGTGGCCTGTGGGCCACTCCAAGCAACAGCCTGGTGGACCAAACTCTCACAAGTCAAACCTGGCCTCGGGCCGCTCCAAGCAACAGCCTGGTGGACCAAACTCTCACAAGTCAAACCTGGCCTGCGGGCCGCTCCAAGCAACAGCCTGGTGGACCAAACTCTCACAAGTCAAACCTGGCCTCGGGCCGGGCTTGGGGAGTAGAACTCCTAGAATCCCATCAAGCAGTAAAGAAATTAAAAGCAGTATTTAATGAAAAGACAAAGTGAAGGTGGATAAGATGGAAGAGCCCAACAACTGGCACTACAGCACGACTTTAGCCAAAGAACCAGTAACACTATCACATGCCCGGCGGGGCACCCAAACCGTACCGGAAGGTAGGCAGAGCATTCCCGGTGAGCACACAACTCAATTTTAAACTCTTGCACTCACACTGTTTATACTTAATATTAAGACTATGCAAAATTTATTGCATGATGACGTTTGCGTCATCACGCACTCTGCTTGTTTTGGTTTTATGCCGCATAATGCATCATCGGAGAGAAAAAGTGTTAATAAGGATTATTCCAACCCATCCTCTCACCTAATACATCACATTTTTGATGAAGTTAACCACTCCGTTAAAAATGTGATGTACAGTATTAGTCAAAAATTAAAATACCATAATATCGATGTTTCTATTATGGCGGGTTGTGGTATCGCAGCTATACTGAACCAAGGTGGTATCGCAGCTATACTGAACCAAGGTGGTATCGCAGCTATACTGAACCAAGGTGGTATCGCAGCTATACTGAACCAAGGTGGTATCGCAGCTATACTGAACCAAGGTGGTATCGCAGCTATACTGAACCAAGGTGGTATCGCAGCTATACTGAACCAAGGTGGTATCGCAGCTATACTGAACCAAGGTGGTATCGCAGCTATACTGAACCAAGGTGGTATCGCAGCTATACTGAACCAAGGTGGTATCGCAGCTATACTGAACCAAGGTGGTATCGCAGCTATACTGAACCAAGGTGGTATCGCAGCTATACTGAACCAAGGTGGTATCGCAGCTATACTGAACCAAGGTGGTATCGCAGCTATACTGAACCAAGGTGGTATCGCAGCTATACTGAACCAAGGTGGTATGGCTCTCCATCACATAAATACAAAAAATGCTGCTTTGGCCCTTGCTGTGTTTAAGTCGCAGGTGGAAACAAATGAAAATAAACAAAATAATGAAAACAATTTACCAAAATATTAATGAACAAAAATGGCACCGAGAACACTTGGCGATCATACCCTTCTAAGGTGAACAAAATATGAAAATTAATAAAAGAATTGACTGTGCAAGAAATACAATGAAAAGAATATCCGAGTAAATACTGGTGGCGCTGAAGACAACAACTATACCTCCACAGTATCCGGCACATGACGTTGGCTGAAGCCAGAGGGTGTTGCAGAAGGCTAAGGTGATCCAAAAGCACTAAGAGAGACTGGCTCTCTAGGATTGATTGATCGATGAAGATTAAGCCACCTAAGAGGTGGCACGGGCATGAATAGCCCGTAAGTGGTGGCCCTTTTGAGCCATTACCAGTATCAAGAGCTGATACTGAAGATCTATGGAGGTGCGACTGCACCCTGCGTGATGGGAGATGTCTCCCGTGGCTTCCTAGGGAGGCGGTGCCCTTTATATAGTCCAGTGGTGATGACTCGCATCTGGTGTCAACGCAACGTGGTAACAAGCGCTACTAGCAAACTGCTAGTTTGTGGCTGGGGGCGCCTTTGTGTTGAGGTGCCTCACAGCTAGTTGAAGGCAGCTAACTCTTTGTTTGTGAAGGCAAATTACTGGTTAGCGGAGGCGCCCAGCTTGCTGCCGAGTCGTACCAGGCCGTGGGGAGTACGGAGGGGTGGCAGGACTGATGACTCGTCTGGGCTGGTGTAGAGGTGAACTTCCAGTGCAGAGGCATTGAGGGGGAGGGGAAAAAGGCAGTTCCACTGCTATGCAGGGAATTCACATGACACTATACATCAACCTCAATAGGTTAGTTGGGTTCCTCGGGTTCACATGTTTCTGGTTAGGTAAAACAATTGTATTTTTTACGGAGCGGCAAATCAAGAGAACAGGCTGGTCATTCTCCTCCCAAGTAGCATAATTTTCATGGACAACTGAGGACAACCAATTTACTGTCAGCCATTTTTGTTCTGGCTGACCCGATACTTAAATTAAGACAGAACTTAGAGCAGTTACTGTGTGTTACTAGTTGTTCTCTAACTACACACTTAAGTCTTGTATCCTTCAGAAGTGAAGTTTGGAACACAAGCTGTGAAAGAGCTTGCTTTTTACACTAAAATAAATTAACTTTTACCATGAATAACTGGAAAATTCTAATCATAAGAAAGTAACAATGGCTATTAAATACTGTGCAGTATTTATAATTTCAGCCAAAACCTTTTTCGTTAACCATACATATTTTGTATGCTTTATTAACCCCCCCCCCCAAGAGTTGCCTCTGGTGGATGGAACCACGTTTGTTGCTCCAAGCAAACCTACAGTAGTATCTACAGATGCCCATTGTCACATGGTAAATGTAAGGTAATGAAACTAGGCGGAGGAAATAGGAGGCCAGACACTGGATGCCGAATGGGAGACGAAATCCTTCACGAAACAGAGAGAAAGATCTTGGAATGTATTTCACTTCAAACTGTCTCCTGAAGCCCCCATCAAAAGAATAACATTGGCGGCGTATACGAGGCTGGCTAATATCAGAACTGCTTTCAGAAATCTGTGTAAGGAATCTTTCAGAATCTTGTATACCACGTATGTAAGACCAATCCTGGAGTATGCGGCCCCAGCATGGAGCCCATACCTTGTCAAGCACAAGATGAAGCTGGAAAAACTTTAGAGGTATGCCACTAGGCTAGTCCCACAACTAAGAGGCACGAGTTATGGGAAAAGGCTGAGTGAACTGCACCTCACATCGTTGGAAGACAGAAGAGCTTGGGGATACATGATCACCAAATACAAAATTCTCGGGGAAATTGACAGGGTTGACAAGGATTGATTATTTAACACGGGTGGTACATGCACAAGGAGGGACAGGTGGAAGACAAGTACCCAAATGAGCCACAGAGAAATTAGAAAGAACTTTTTCAGTGTCAGAGAAGTTAGTAAATGGAATGCACTAGGAAGTGATGTGGCAGATGGAGGCTGACTCCATACACGGTTTCAAAGGTAGATATGATGGAGCTCGAGAAGCTCAGGAATCTGTACACCAAACGGTCGCTGATGGTCGAATGGTTTAAGGCACCATGTACACCAGTTGCAATGTGCTCCTGGCAGTCTGGGTTCGAGTCACTTCTGGGGTGTGGAGCTTTTATTTGCATATGCGCTTGGGGACCATTCAAGTTTGTTCGCATATCTATATAAATAAAAATGGAAATGTTCGTTTGTGCATAACCACTAATCTACGAAAGTTCTTCACCGATTGCTATCTAACGTGTAGAAACAGGCTAACATAGTTACAATCTACAAAAGTGGCAGCAGGGAAGACCCTTCAATTATAGACCTGTATCATTGACAAGTGTAACAGGGAAAGTATTGGAAAAACTAATAAAAACTAAATGGGTAGAACACCTGGAGAGAAATTATATAATATCAGACAGACAGTATGGTTTTCGATCTGGAAGATACTGTATATCGAATTTACTCAGTTTCTATGATCGAGCCACAAAGATTATACAGGAAAGAGATGGTTGGGTTAACTGCATCTATCTAGACCTAAAAAAGGCTTTCGACAGAGTTCCACATAAGAGGTTGTTCTGGAAACTGGAAAATATTGGAGGGGAGACAGGTAAGTTTCTAACATAGATGAAAAATTTTCTGACTGATAGAAAAATGAGGGCAGTAATCAGAGGCAATGTATCGGAATGGAGAAATGTCACAAGTGGAGTACCACAGGGTTCAGTTCTTGCACCAGTGATGTTTATTGTGTACATAAATGATCTACCAGTTGGTATACAGAATTATATGAACATGTTTGCTGATGATGCCAAGATAATAGGAAGAATAAGAAACTTTGATGATTGTCATGCCCTTCAAGAAGACCTGGACAAAATAAGTATATGGAGCACCACTTGGCAAATGGAATTTAATGTTAATAAATGCCATGTTATGGAATGTGGAATAGGAGAACATAGACCCCACACAACCTATATATTATGTTAGAAATCTTTAAAGAATTCTGATAAAGAAAGAGATCTAGGGGTGGTTCTAGATAGAAAACCATCACCTGAGGACCACATAAAGAACGTTGTGCAAGGAGCCTATGCCACGCTTTCTAACTTCAGAATTGCTTTTAAATACATGGATGGCGATATACTAAAGAAATTGTTCACGACTTTTGTTAGGCCAAAGCTTGAATATGCAGCAGTTGTGTGGTGCCCATGTCTTAAGCACATCAACAAACTGGAAAAGGTACAAAGACATGCTACTAAGTGGCTCCCAGAACTGAAGGGCAAGAGCTACGAGGAGAGGTTAGAGGCATTAAATATGCCAAAACTAAATGACAGAAGAAAAAGAGATGATATGATCACTACATACAAAATAGCAACAGGAATTGATAAAATCGATAGGGAAGATTTCCCGGGACCTGGAACTTTAAGAACAGAAGGTCATAGATTTAAACTAGCTAAACACAGATGCCGAGGAAATATAAAAAAATTTACTTTCGCAAAAAGAGTGGTAGACGGTTGGAACAAGTTAGGTGAGAAGGTGGTGGAGGCCAAGACCGTCAGTAGTTTCAAAGCGTTATATGACAAAGAGTGTTGGGAAGACGGGACACCACGAGCATAGCTCTCATCCTGTAACTACACTTAGGCAATTACCAGTTGATTGGCAGTTGAGAGGTGGGACCAAAGAGCCAAAGCACAACCCCTGCAAGCACAACTAGATGAGTACAGTTAAAAAATATCTTACCTGTTTTGTATTGTTGCGTCCATTGTGTATATCCAGAGTGGAGCTTCAAGAAGGTATGATGCAGAACAGCCTCCAGGTCCTTGTGCACAGCCAAGTGCTCCAGTAACACTTCCTAAACATACAAACTTAAATATATTGGACAATAAAAATAAAATGCATATTGCAATTGTTCACTACAAATAGATATATTTCTTTGTACTGTATGTTCATATACTGTATTGTATTTAAATTTATTAATTAGTCTTAGTTTAAAAAAAAATTGTTAAAAATAAATACATTTCTGTATATTTATTAGGATTTTTACATTTGTATTTGCAGCTGCCACTGTGTCTCAATCTGACAATTGCCTCGGGTCTCTTATCTTTAATGTACAATGAAGTGCTTCAGAAATAAAATATAAAGTATTTTCTACTAATGGTACAAAAGTTATCTAAATCTATACAATATTACCAAAATTGTTGAAAATACACTGTACATTTATACAAGATTTTTTTTATTCTTGTACAGCTACTAGCACGCATAGCATTTTGGGCAGGTCCTTAATCCTAACATCATCAAGGATACCTGATCAACCAGGCTGTGAGTCATACGTCAGGCTGCGAGCAGCCGTGTCTAACAGCCTGGTTGATTAGTCCAGCCACCAGGAGGTCTGGTCGACGACCGGGCCGCGGGGACGCTAAGCCCCGGAAGCACCTCAAGGTAACCTCAAGGTAACCTCCCCAGAATAAGACCTGCCAAATTGTTTAACAACCAGGTACCCATTCATTGCCGAGTGAACAGAGGCTACAGTTAAGGATTGGTCCCCAGTAAATCCTCCCTGACCAAGATTCGAACCCAGGACAAAGCGCTTGTAAAGTACCAGGCGAGTGTTTTACCACTGTGCCACAGGGACTGCAATTTGACAGTGATAACAAACATCTTTGACCTGAGAGAATTAACCTTTAAGACAAGACCTCAACTTTACAATAAGCAAAAATTTCATTCTTTTCTACATATTTATTGGTGTACAGTATTTCCATTAAAAATTGTGTGACAAAGGTAGGCTATCAGGGAGGGTATAAACCCCTGTGGTACACTGAAGGAGATACTAGAGTCAGCTTAATCATTACAAAACTACACTGAATAGTGGAGAAACTAATATTAATAATCAAATCTATAAGAAAGAAAATCTAAAGATTACAAATTATCCTAAAAATGTTCAGAAGACTAAAATAATTAAGAATATAATTAACAAATCCACAAGGGCCGTGACGAGGGTTCGAACCTACGTCTGGGATGATCCCAGACTCGCCTTAGTCGACTATGCCACGACATGGTAAAAAAATTGCAACCTGGAGTGCTACTGCCCTCACAAGGCTCCCGCAGTTTCTCTAAAGTACAGAATGGGGTTTTATACAATTCCCCCCATGCACTTGGGCTCTGTCAACCAAATGTTTTACCTCTTTGCCCTTAGTAAGGTCAAAGAGTCAACTATGTCAACTGCAACTGCATAATCTACTAAGGCGCGTCTGGGATCATCCCGGATTTAGGTTCGAACCCTCATCACGGCCCTTGTGGATTTGTTCATTTGATGCATCACAATACAGTACAGTATTGTGATTTTCTGTGTGTAAGAAAGAATATAGATACAGTATACAGGGGACCCTCGGCTTACGAATGCCCCTCTATGAATGTTTCGGGTTATGAGCCCAATTTCTTCGTAAAATTTGAATTGGTATACACGCTTTGCCTTGAGTTATAAGTTCTTGTCGATACACATATGGGTTGACCGAGCGCGTGGTTCCTGGTGGCACGAGCGACCACACCACAGCTTAACAGTGCCTTTTGCGTAGTGACATTCACGCTTGAATTCCTTGTAAAGAATTTCATTGTTTTTCTGCTTTTCAGTTTTTGAACATAAAAAGTAATTACAGTATTGAATATGAATATGCGGAAACAATGCACAACCTTGGGAGTCTACATCACAGTTTTCTATACAACTGCATTAAAATGAACACTAGTAAAGCATTGTCTTCTTTTCTTAAGACTACATGGAATAATTCTCACCTTAAGATTTTGTGCACAATATTCTGAGCACTCGCTTCCTCCATGACCATCAAAGACAGCACTGCACAAAATGTTGTTAGGAAGGTCTTCTGTAACGTATCTGTAAAAGAAAACTACTCGTATCACCATCACTATCGTTTCTGCCCGAAACACTGTGCGTACTAGTGACTTTACAAGAATGTAATTACTATGCTATGTATCCTCACAATCCCAATGTACCTTCTTGTATATATATAAATAAATAAATAAATAAATAAACTATACAGGGTACTGTACATAACCCATAACCTTAAAGTCAAATTCTTAACTCTGAACACATCCCACAATTTTTGTTAGCTTCCATCGCATCTTCCTTATCTATTTTTCTCAGTACAATTATCAGTGTATCTAGAATAACTGGAAAGAGACTGAGAAATTATTTTTCCAATCAGCAAAATACACATATCCTTATCCAGTTCACACAAGTGCAAAGTTAAATATCAAAGCTTCGAGGTTGCACTCTTGAGCCATTACCCCTTACAATACAGAGCACAATTCTTTAGCAACTATATAAAATACTGAACAGTATAAGAATATATGTATTGTACTGAAATTCTTGCTTCTTACCTGTCTTCCTGATATGTGCGTTTACCAAGAATAGTTGAACGGCCAACATCAGAGGCAACAATCATTGGTATTGGGCTACCGTGTTTGATACTAGCATCCATCATAATGGGAAGATCAATGCGGTTGTCCCAGGCTCCAAGTGCATCAAAATTGAAGTCTTTCTTTTGTGAGCTTTCATTTTCAGCACTGCTGTCAGCTTCTGATGTGTTGAGCTTGAGAACATTTGTGATATTTGGGGAAGTAAACTTGTTCAATACATTGCAGTTGCTCGATCTTATCCCGAGGCATCCTTCTCCCCTTGCATATGATGAAGCTTGTGAGAGAGAGACAAAGCTTTTTACTAATGGTGTGCGGCTGAAGATAACTGGCAGCTGGTCAGAGGAGTGCTGTAGACTTGAAGCATCTAGCAATGTCTTACTGGAAATCGGCACGTTCACCTTTAGTACTCTCTTCTGAGCAAAAAAAATCCTATGCATCCTAAGGCAATTACTTATTTTTTTCAATTTGGAACCTGGAAAAAGTTAACATTAAAATACTAAAATTGCATAATAGAAACTTCTGGAGCAGGTATCAATCATCAAAAAACAAAATTAACAGTCTCCGTGGTGTAGTGGTAAGACACTCGCCTGGCGTTCCGCGAGCGCTATGTCATGGGTTCCTATCCTGGCCGGGGAGGATTTACTGGGCGCAATTCCTTAACTGTAGCCTCTGTTTAACGCAACAGTAAAATGTGTACTTGGATGAAAAAACGATTCTTCGCGGCAGGGGATCGTATTCCAGGGACCTGCCCGAAACGCTACGCGTACTAGTGGCTCTACAAGAATGTAACAACTCTTGTATATACAGTATCTCAAAAAAAAAAATAGATTATGACATATATACAGAAGGGCCATAAATTCACCACCAAAGAAATCAGACCACCCAAAAGAAACTACAAAAGAAAACTTGCTCAAAACAAAGATAAAAAAAAATATTCTATGCCTATATAAGAAGTAAAACCAAAACAGGAGACTCGGTAGGACCCTTAAAGGAGGAGACCAACCAAGTTATACAAGTAACTGATGATAAAAGGTCAGCCAACACACAAAATGAATACTGTACTTTACATCCCAATACTGTACCCACAAAAATGTTTGAGACAGGTAAAGAGAATAAATCAAGGGATATCCCCATAACATGCGAGCCTGGCCTCAGGCCGGGCTTGGGGAGTAGAACAACTCCCGAACCCTCTTCAGGTATACAATATAAGCAGGGAAAGCACCAACAAACTCAAAAGATTCAAAACCTCCAGGTGTGGACAGATTCTTTTAGATATTTTTTTTTTTGAGATATATACAAGAGTTCTTACATTCTTGTACAGCCACTAGTACGAGTAGCATTTCGGGTAAGTTCTTAATCCTATGGTCCTTAGAATACGGCCCCCACGAAGAATTGTCTTTGCAACCAAGTACACATTTTACTGTTGCGTTAAACAGAGGCTACAGTTAAGGATTTGCGCCCAGTAAATCCTCCCCGGCCAGGATACGAACCCATGACAGAGTGCTCACGGAACGCCAGGTGAGTGTCTTACCACTACACCACAATCCAATTGAATTGGATTCAATGCAATCCAATTCACCACCAATTCAATCCAAAGTCATTAAGGAACTGGCAGATAAACTATGTCTACCATTGAAATGCCTTTTCAGAAAATCTCTGGACCAGGGAATAGTTCCTCTAGATTGGAAATATACAAATGTTACTCCCATTTTCAAACAAAAATAAAAAATAGCTCAGCAGAAAACTACGTTCGATTAGTTTGACCTCGCATACACGTGAAACCGTTAAGAGCCAAACGGGTGGAACCTCGAAGGTCGAAATTATTGTTGACCTTGCATACAGTTTTTGCAAGCTCACGGAGAGAATCTTAAGGGAGGGAATCATCCACCATCTCATCATGAAAAATCTAGTAAAATGAAGTCAGAATAGTTCTGTTAAAAATAAATCCTGCCTAACAAACTTGTTCACATTTCTGGAAACAGTAACCATCTATTAAGACAAAGGAATTTCAGTAGATGTATAACTGGAGATTGTTTCAGGAATTATTCTACTCCCCAAGTCTGGCCTGAGGCCAGGCTCGACTTGCGATAACTTTATCCACCAGGCTGTTGCTTGGAGCGGCCCGCAGGCCCACATCCACAACAGCCTGGTTGGTCCGGCACTTCTTGCAAGAACCTGTCCAAGTGCCTCTTAAATACCTCTACCTTCAAGTAGCATACATGGACTTTGCTAAAGCTTTTGATAAGGTACCACATGATAAGGTACCTACTAAAATGGATAAAACAATGGTTAAAACATAGAAAGCAATGGATCATCCTAAAAGGATATGAATCTGACTAAAAATGTAGTGAGTGGGGGTACTGCAAAGTTCAATTTTAGGGCCAACCCTCGTCGTCATAAACAGAAAAATCTCGATTCAATGAACTATACAGGACCAAACCCAATTAGTTACAGTGAGGGATTCATTGTACAACCGGAGATGCCTCCAGTATGCACTTCCCAAGTCCTATGAGCTTATTTTACTTGGAAAAATTTTCTTTTCAACCTATAATAAACAACTACCAAATGAACATGTCGGTAAAAAACTTAACCACATCTACCTTATTTCTCACATCCTCAAAACTCATTTTTAAAACGTAACAAACCCGGGCACCGGCGAGAAACACTGGGCAGAGTTTCTTTCACCCTATGCCCCTGTTACCTAGCAGTAAAATAGGTACCTGGGTGTTAGTCAGCTGTCACGGGCTGCTTCCTGGGGGTGGAGGCCTGGTCGAGGACCGGGCCGCGGGGACACTAAAGCCCCGAAATCATCTCAAGATAACCTCAAGAGGCCATACCCGAGTGAACAAAAACATTGCCAACTCAAAATTAAAACAAATCCTCGAACTTGGTTTTAAATGTCCTCCACAGCTTTCCCAAGGCTCCAAGTATTTCTTGTAATATTAAATCCATCTACAAAAATCATCAAAAACGTGATTGGAGCCATTCAGTATTAGGATCCAAATACTGTATATAAAATCACCAGGACAAATGGGGGGGAGGTCTTTGACAAGTGGCTGGCTTCTTGTCCCCACCAAAACCACTAGAGACCACCTCTTGACTCCCAGAGGAGGGACAGGCAAGGTTGGCCATGTTTTCTTTCGCCTAATGCACCTGTTCTCCACCCAACTAACATTGCCTAACCAACACTGCCTCACTAACCACTGGCTCACTAACCACTACCACACCAACCACCACTGCCTCACCAACCAACCACCACTGCCTCACCAACCAACCACCACTGCCTCACCAACCACTACCGCCTCACCAACCACAACCACCTCACCAACCAACCAACCACCACTGGAGACCACCTTCTCCACATCACCAACCACCACTGCCTCACCACCAACCACCACTACCACACCAACCACCACTGCCTCACTAACTACCACCTCACCAACCACCACTACCGCCTCACCAACCACCACTACCGCCTCACCAACCACCACTGCCTCACTAACTACCACCTCACCAACCACCACTACCACCTCACCAACCACCACTACCACCTCACCAACCACCACTACCGCCTCACCAACCACCACTACCGCCTCACCAACCACCACTGCCTCACTAACTACCACCTCACCAACCACCACTACCGCCTCACCAACCACCACTACCACCTCACCAACCACCACTACCACCTCACCAACCACCACTACCACCTCACCAACCACCACTACCGCCTCACCAACCACCACTACCACCTCACCAACCACCACTACCGCCTCACCAACCACCACTGCCTCACTAACTACCACCTCACCAACCACCACTACCGCCTCACCAACCACCACTACCACCTCACCAACCACCACTACCACCTCACCAACCACCACTACCACCTCACCAACCACCACTACCGCCTCACCAACCACCACTACCACCTCACCAACCACCACTACCGCCTCACCAACCACCACTACCGCCTCACCAACCACCACTGCCTCACTAACTACCACCTCACCAACCACCACTACCGCCTCACCAACCACCACTACCACCTCACCAACCACCACTACCACCTCACCAACCACCACTACCACCTCACCAACCACCACTACCGCCTCACCAACCACCACTACCGCCTCACCAACCACCACTGCCTCACTAACTACCACCTCACCAACCACCACTACCGCCTCACCAACCACCACTACCGCCTCACCAACCACCACTGTACGAAGCAGGGTTGCCAGATACGAATTGCTAAAAGTAGCGAGCTGACGGCCTAAAAGTAGCGAATTTGTAATAAGAGTAGCCCAATTTTTTATTTAGTGTTCAAGTTCAAGTTCAAATTCAAGTATGTTTATTGAGACAAGAAAAAAATACATCTCAAATTAGGCTGTTTTTAATTTGCTTCTTGGGTGGAAAGGGAAGGATTAATATACATACAAATCACAATAGCGTGATAGATCAAATGAACAAATCCACAAGGGCCAAGTGATAAATCTGATACATTCTGAGTTCAGTTCCAGTTTTAGTTATACATTTGGAACAATGCTGACCTTCAATAAAGAAATTCTGGAGGGTTTCTGTGCAAGGGTTAGGATGAGTTAGCCTAACATTTTTATACCATATTGACAGTTAATTTCAGTAACACGATGAACAACGCTCAGAATATTAAGTTTCTTTTTTATGTTAAGTATCTTTGTGGTACGAGGGCACCCAAGGATTATCCTCAAGGCTTCGTTCTGCAATTTTTCAAGCCCTCCAAGCTTTCTTTCAGGCATCAAAACAAGCAGAGGTGCAGCATAATCCACTAAAGATCTGATGTATGCAAGGTACATCATTTTGACAATTCTGACATTGGCACCATAGCCTGAGTGATAACCTGCAACAGCCTTGAGAGTTGTTGTTAAGGTTCAGCTTCTAGGAACAAGTTCCAAGTAGCACGGGCTATGGCGAGCCCGTAGTGGACTTACCTGGCACAGGAGCGGGGCTGTAACTGGCCTTGAGAGTTGTTGTTGTTATAGATTCAGCTACTCGGAACAAGTTCCAAGTAGCACGGGCAATGGCGAGCCCGTAACTTACCTGGCACAGGAGCGGGACAAGTACGTAGCACGGGCTATGGTGAGCCCGTAGTGGACTTACCTGGCACAGGAGCGGGGCAAGTAGCACGGGCTATGGTGAGCCCGTAGTGGACTTACCTGGCACAGGAGCGGTATGTATGTGGCTTGAGAGCTCTGAGCCTCTCTTTATACTGACGACAGAGTCTGAATACAACAGGACCACACAGTGGCACCTCAAGGCCAAGGTATTTGAATCTGTTTACATAGTCAAGCTGGGAGCCATCAGACAGTTGCATCTTGCGAACAGCTCCTCCCTGCCTGGGTGGGCGCCGATTGTGTATCTTTGTTTTCTCTGCTGAGATGACTAAACCTAGACTTGAGTCTAATACAGAGTTAGCTCCCCTATGACTGTAATATCTCGATTGCTCAAACAATTATGTATTAGCGATAAGACCTACGATTAATGTATAATGACCTACTGTAAATATATAGCTCCTGAAATAGAACATTCTCTGTAACTAGCTGACATGTAACTATAAGGTGTGAAGGATAGATGAAATTGTTTATGTAATAATCTAAGATGAGGTCTGATAAAGAATTTTTGTGCCCTCTGTAACGCTTTTGCGCTACCGCTCACAGGATGGGTATGGGATGCACAATAAACTAGCCGCCTCCGGCGGCAACAATCAAAATCAAAGAATGTCCGGCGTGCTAGCATACCCAGTGGTGTGTATCATTATATCATCAGCATAGCTAATTATGTGCACGTTGGGTTTGCTCGGTACAGAGTTTAACAGCGCCACATGAAACACATAATTGTGGTCTGGTCAATCAGGCTGCTGGACGCGGCTGGGATTTGTTCACATTATATTATAAAGGCATAAATAATCACTCATTGAATTTCTTAACGTCATTAGCCCAATCTATTTATAAATTAGTCCAAAAAGTTGCAAGTAGCGAGATTACAAATTAAGGAGCGCCGGGCTGTTAAAAGTAGCCTATAATTCGCTACTTGTAGCTCAATCTGGCAACACTGCTGACTTGCACTCGGGTTACAGTCATTTCGTATACTACGTCGCACTCGCTCTAGTTATATATTTGCACGTACTCTGTGTTTCGTACACGTCAGCCATTCTGCAACAACAACATTTACTTATTTATTTATAAAGGCACAACGGGTCGTGAGAGTTCATACACTGGTGTTTAAGCGGTACATTCTACCACGAATAGAGTTTCCCGCTGGGTCTTAAGCTGACAAATAATTTAGTTTTAGGTTAAGCTATAAGCATAGTTATTCAATGCTATGTGCTCTCATAAACCCAATGTACCTTCTTGTATATATATATATATATATATATATATATATATATATATATATATATATATATATATATATATATATATATATATATATATATATATATATATAAATAAATAAATAGGTTCATTTATTATGCACCCTATATCCATCTTGTGGGCGGTAGTGGAGAAAGTTACAGAATCTCATAATTGTGGGTTCAGGGACTGAACCCTAAAATTCATTTAGATAAGCAAGTTACAGTCTTGATAAGCTAGTTTCAAAATGTAATGTGTTTACTTGAATTTATCTGAGGGGCCACTAACACTCTAGTGGCCTCGACAAGGACAGGAAGCCGGCGGCTTGTGAAAGGTCCTTTCATTTGTTCTGATGATTTTTTCCAGTTGGATTTTAAAATTTAACAGAGTTTTGGCATTTACAGCTTCGGCGGGTAGGCGGTTCCATGGGTTTATAACCCTGTGGGTGAAAAAGCATCTCCTGTTCTCAGTCCTACATTGTGTCTTGTTGAACTTGAAAACTCCTTGTTTGTGTTACATCTGACCTTTTAGAAAAGTTGTCTGGATCAACATCCTCCAAATTGTTCAGTATTTTAAAAGTTTCGATGAGATCGGCCCTGTCATGTCTGGTTGCATTGTTAGTCTTGTGGCCCTCAACCGTTCCTGGTACGAGGGTTAAATGATTTTTGTTGCCCGGTGTTGAACTTTCTCCAGAGCAGCTGTGTCCTTCTGAAGATGAGGTCTCCATGCTTGGATATAGTAAACCAAATGGGGGCCATAATCGGTTCCTGTGCGTTACAATGAGAGAGTGTATAATTAGCATATTCAAGGATTTTAACAGAGAGGCTGTGTGTTGTCTGAAGACAGAATTTGTTATAAGTCTGACAGCAGATTTTTGCTGAGTGATGATGGGTTTGAGGTAGTTTGCAGTGGTTGAACCCCGGGCACAGTAGTGTCGTTTATTTATTATGCACCCCATACCCATCCTGTGAGCGGTAGTGGAAAGGGTTTCAGAGGCACATGCACAGATACCGCATGTTAGACAGGGATAGAGAAATTTCACAGCACCGTGGAAAGTTAAAAAGCCAGAAAGTTAAAAAGGTATAATAACTTTAGTCTCCCATGCAATACGGCGACGATCAGAGAAAACGACAGAGGCGATGACGGGGGTAAGCGACCACCCCGCCCACCACGAGCAGGTCAACACGACGTCTGCGGCACTCTAGGGATAAAAAGACGTTTTCCTGGACAGCAAACAGATCAGAAGCGATGTGGCGCCATAATCTGGAGGTCAAGCGCCGGCCCAACGCGGCCTGAGCACCAACATCATCTCTCAACCAAGGTAGGACAAATTCTCTTGGTTTGAAACCTTTCATCATTTCCTTTGATGACAATACATCCACGGCTATAGCGGTGTTTTGGATAACAGGACACAAAGTATTATATACAATGAAATTACCAAGATATTTAATATCAAAGTGTACTATTTAAGACCTAACATGCACAACAACAAACACAGCAAGAAATAATATAGCTCTCTTTTGAGCCCATTGTTGATGTGACGATGTGCACTGAATTTTGTAACTAGCTCATCAAGATTGTAACTTGTTTAGCTAAATGAATTGTGGGGTTCAGTCCCTGAGCCCATTATGTGCCTCTGTAACCCTCTCCACTACCGCCCACAAGATGGGTATGGGGTGCATGATAAATGAACTAAACTGAAAAAACTTTCTGACTACTAAAATCCGTTATTATTATTAACTTTATTGACAAAATTAATTTAAAATATTTTCTAATCTGAGTAATTTAATTAGGTCTTATTATATATATATATATATATATATATATATATATATATATATATATATATATATATATATATATATATATATATATATATATATATATATAAGCAGCTCATGAAAAACTAAAAAAGGGTAAAAAAAAATTAAAATATTTTCCACAACTCTTCACCCCCCCGTACCCCCCTCCCTCCCCCCCCCGTACCCCCCCCCCCAAAGAGAGCTTAGGCTTGGGATTATAATTACGGAAGGTTATCACAGTGATGCTTCCGGCGGTCGATGGTAATGTGCTAGGCTCGTTAAAACGTCAGTGTTGATGGTCGTCATAACTAGTGCGCCGATGGTCGTTATAACCAGTGTTTGATGGTCATATCATAACTAGTGTTGACGGTCGTCGCAAGTACAATGTTGCTGATAATTACCTAAGTGTAGTTACAGGATGAGAGCTACGCTCGTGGTGTCCCGTCTTCCCAGCACTCTTTGTCATATAACGCTTTGAAACTACTGACGGTCTTGGCCTCCACCACCTTCTCACCTAACTTGTAAATATGACGAAGTTTGGGCGTATATGCGACGTCAACGGTTGCCGTAACTATTATACTGACTGTAATAGTAACTTCATTATTGACGGTCATCTTGACTGATATAGTCGGTTGACAGAAGTTCCAACTCAATTTTTAGGGTATGACAGACCAGGCTGAGGCGCGTACTTACCTGTTAGTACTTACCATCTGTGTATTCAGGACGGAGGAAGCGAAGCCTAGCTCTTCATGCCCCAGCTGCTTGCCTATTGAGTTATAATTTAACCATTCTGACACTCGAATACTTGGTCGAATCTCGCGGTAAAGTTGTGGATGGAGATATGGTTTCCACTTGTGCTTGCGGGGTTGAGCTTTGGCTCTTTGGTCCCGCCTCTCAATCGTCAAGTGGTGAATAATGTCTTACAGTGCATTTCACCCATTTCACTCATGGGTGTTTCCTTATAGTCCTTCGACTCGTCTGTGTTTCCAGCTTCCACCTGTGTCCTCTAGTCCTACTTGCTTGCAATTTGAAGAGGCTGTTGTTCTCCACTTGATCTATTCCTCTCCGTGTCTTGTATGTTGTGATAATTCCCCCCCCCCCCAACTAATTCCTCCAGCTTTAAAAGTCCTCTGTGTGACCGTAACTCTTTGCTTTCTGTCCTTTAGAGAATGTCCTTCTTACAGTTCCGTATTTTTCTAGTTATCCCAGCCTGCCTGTCGATCTTGTGCAGCAGCCTTTCATCTAGAAACAGTGTCAAAAGCTTTTTTATCTATCTGGCAAAATACTGTCTACCCCAGCCTTATTTTTCCTGTCTTATTTTAGTACTCTGTCTTAGAACTCAATCAAGTTTGTCAGTAATAGGGTATCGTACGCACGTGGGTTGCGCACAAGGGGACACAGGTGGAAACTGAGTGCCCAAATGAGCCACAGAGATATTAGAAAGAACCTTTTTTAGTGTCAGAGTGGTTGACAAATGGAATGCATTAGGCAGTGATGTGGTGGAGGCTGACTCCATACACAGTTTCAAGTGTAGATATGACAGAGCCCAATAGGCTCAGGAACCTGTACACCTGTTGATTGACAGTTGAGAGGCGGGACCAAAGAGCCAGAGCTCAACCCCCGCAAACACAACTAGGTGAGTACACACACACACACACACACACACACACACATACACACACACACACACACACACACACACACACACACACACACACACCACACACACACACACACACACACACACACACACAGAGGTTGAGAGGCGGGACCAAAGAGCCAAAGCTCAACCCCCGCAAGCACAAATAGGTGAGTACAAATAGGTGAGTACAGAGGCCGTGGTAGGCCAGGAGCGCCGCGTGATCCCGCCACCACTGTTTACTTGAGTCTGGTGGCGGCCTGACTCTCCCGCGGCCCGCCACGCTCAGTCCTCTCTCTCACACTTCTCGCACGCTGCCCCAAGGGCGTGTGGGCGGCAGTGTGACCGTCTTATCCGTTGTGTGACGGCCTTAACGGTAGTGTGACTGTCTTATCCGTTGTGTGACGCTCTTAACGCTAGTGTGACCGTCTTATCCGTTATGTGACGGTATTATCCGTTATCATCGCACGTGCGTTTTAACGGTAGTGAACTAGCGGTGTTTGAGGGTATCTGGCCCTATTAACGGCAATGTCACGGTTTAAACGGTAAAGTAACGGTGTTAACGGTAGTGTGAGGTGTGACAGTGTCTGGGATGGTGTGACCGTGCCTGGGACGGTGTGACAGTGTCTGGGACGGTGTGACAGTGCCTGGGACGGTGTGACAGTGTCTGGGATGGTGTGACAGTGTCTGGGACGGTGTGACAGTGTCTGGGACGGTGTGACAGTGTCTGGGATGGTGTGACAGTGTCTGGGACGGTGTGACAGTGTCTGGGACGGTGTGACAGTGCCTGGGATGGTGTGACCGTGCCTGGGACGGTGTGACAGTGTCTGGGACGGTGTGACAGTGTCTGGGACGGTGTGACAGTGTCTGGGACGGTGTGACAGTGCCTGGGATGGTGTGACCGTGCCTGGGACGGTGTGACAGTGTCTGGGACGGTGTGACAGTGTCTGGGACGGTGTGACAGTGTCTGGGATGGTGTGACCGTGCCTGGGATGGTGTGACAGTGCCTGGGATGGTGTGACAGTGTCTGGGATGGTGTGACAGTGTCTGGGACGGTGTGACAGTGCCTGGGATGGTGTGACAGTGTCTGGGATGGTGTGACAGTGTCTGGGATGGTGTGACAGTGCCTGGGATGGTGTGACAGTGTCTGGGACGGTGTGTGACAGTGTCTGGGACGGTGTGACAGTGTCTGGGACGGTGTGACAGTGTCTGGGATGGTGTGACAGTGCCTGGGATGGTGTAACAGTGTCTGGGATGGTGTGACAGTGTCTGGGACGGTGTGACAGTGTCTGGGACGGTGTGACAGTGTCTGGGATGGTGTGACAGTGTCTGGGACGGTGTGACAGTGTCTGGGACGGTGTGACAGTGTCTGGGATGGTGTGACAGTGCCTGGGATGGTGTGACAGTGTCTGGAACGGTGTGACAGTGTCTGGGATGGTGTGACAGTGTCTGGGATGGTGTGACAGTGCCTGGGATGGTGTGACAGTGTCTGGGATGGTGTGACAGTGCCTGGGATGGTGTGACCGTGCCTGGGATGGTGTGACAGTGCCTGGGATGGTGTGACAGTGTCTGGGACGGTGTGACAGTGTCTGGGACGGTGTGACAGTGTCTGGGACGGTGTGACAGTGTCTGGGACGGTGTGACAGTGTCTGGGACGGCGTGACAGTGTCTGGGATGGTGTGACAGTGCCTGGGACGGTGTGACAGTGTCTGGGACGGTGGTGTGTGGTAACTGTGGTGGTGTGGTAACTGTGGTGGTGTGGTAACTGTGGTGGTGTGGTAACTGTGGTGGTGTGGTAACTGTGGTGGTGTGGGGACTGTGGTGGTGTGGTAACTGTGGTGGTGTGTGGTAACTGTGGTGGTGTGTGGGGACTGTGGTGGTGTGGTAACTGTGGTGGTGTGGTAACTGTGGTGGTGTGGGGACTGTGGTGGTGTGGTAACTGTGGTGGTGTGTGGTAACTGTGGTGGTGTGTGGTAACTGTGGTGGTGTGGTAACTGTGGTGGTGTGGTAACTGTGGTGGTGTGGTAACTGTGGTGTGTGGTAACTGTGGTGGTGTGGTAACTGTGGTGGTGTGTGGTAACTGTGGTGGTGTGGTAACTGTGGTGTGTGGTAACTGTGGTGGTGTGGGGACTGTGGTGGTGTGTGGTAACTGTGGTGTGTGGTAACTGTGGTGGTGTGGGGACTGTGGTGGTGTGGTAACTGTGGTGGTGTGTGGTAACTGTGGTGGTGTGTGGTAACTGTGGTGTGTGGTAACTGTGGTGGTGTGGGGACTGTGGTGGTGTGGTAACTGTGGTGGTGTGGTAACTGTGGTGGTGTGGTAACTGTGGTGGTGTGTGGTAACTGTGGTGGTGTGGTAACTGTGGTGGTGTGGGGACTGTGGTGTGTGGTAACTGTGGTGGTGTGGTAACTGTGGTGGTGTGTGGTAACTGTGGTGGTGTGGTAACTGTGGTGGTGTGTGGTAACTGTGGTGGTGTGTGGTAACTGTGGTGGTGTGTGGTAACTGTGGTGGTGTGGTAACTGTGGTGGTGTGTGGTAACTGTGGTGGTGTGGTAACTGTGGTGGTGTGTGGTAACTGTGGTGGTGTGGTAACTGTGGTGGTGTGTGGTAACTGTGGTGGTGTGGTAACTGTGGTGGTGTGTGGTAACTGTGGTGGTGTGTGGTAACTGTGGTGGTGTGGTAACTGTGGTGGTGTGTGGTAACTGTGGTGTGTGGTAACTGTGGTGGTGTGGTAACTGTGGTGGTGTGTGGTAACTGTGGTGGTGTGGTAACTGTGGTGGTGTGGTAACTGTGGTGGTGTGGTAACTGTGGTGTGTGGTAACTGTGGTGGTGTGGTAACTGTGGTGGTGTGGTAACTGTGGTGGTGTGGTAACTGTGGTGGTGTGTGGTAACTGTGGTGGTGTGGTAACTGTGGTGGTGTGGTAACTGTGGTGGTGTGGTAACTGTGGTGGTGTGTGGTAACTGTGGTGGTGTGGTAACTGTGGTGGTGTGGTAACTGTGGTGGTGTGTGGTAACTGTGGTGGTGTGGTAACTGTGGTGGTGTGTGGTAACTGTGGTGGTGTGGTAACTGTGGTGGTGTGGTAACTGTGGTGTGTGGTAACTGTGGTGGTGTGGTAACTGTGGTGGTGTGGTAACTGTGGTGGTGTGGTAACTGTGGTGGTGTGGTAACTGTGGTGTGTGGTAACTGTGGTGTGTGGTAACTGTGGTGGTGTGGTAACTGTGGTGGTGTGGTAACTGTGGTGGTGTGGTAACTGTGGTGTGTGGTAACTGTGGTGTGTGGTAACTGTGTGTGGTGTGTGTGTGGTAACTGTGGTGGTGTGGTAACTGTGGTGGTGTGGTAACTGTGGTGGTGTGGTAACTGTGGTGTGTGGTAACTGTGGCGTGGTAACTGTGGTGGTGTGGTAACTGTGGTGTGTGGTAACTGTGGTGGTGTGGGGACTGTGGTGGTGTGGTAACTGTGGTGGTGTGGTAACTGTGGTGGTGTGGTAACTGTGGTGGTGTGGTAACTGTGGTGGTGTGGTAACTGTGGTGTGTGGTAACTGTGGTGGTGTGGTAACTGTGGTGGTGTGGAGACTGGTGGTACTGGAACTCTTCTCTCATAATAGTTCTGATGTTGAAGAAACAATAAAAAAATCCGTAGCTAATAAAATGAAAATTCTGTTGAACTTGAGATAATAAAGTTGGGTCAAATTTTATTAACAAGGACGTTATTGCGGCTGCCAGTTCCAACAATACACCGCCAAACTGTCATTCACAGACGTGTATACCAGCCACCCAAGTATACTGTGTGTATACCAGCCACCCAAGTATACTGTGTGTATACCAGCCACCCAAGTATACTGTGTGTATACCAGCCACCCAAGTATACTGTGTGTATACCAGCCACCCAAGTATACTGTGTGTATACCAGCCACCCAAGTATACTGTGTGTATACCAGCCACCCAAGTATACTGTGTGTATACCAGCCACCCAAGTATACTGTGTGTATACCAGCCACCCAAGTATACTGTGTGTATACCAGCCACCCAAGTATACTGTGTGTATACCAGCCACCCAAGTATACTGTGTGTATAGCAGCCACCCAAGTATACTGTGTGTATACCAGCCACCCAAGTATACTGTGTGTATACCAGCCACCCAAGTATACTGTGTGTATACCAGCCACCCAAGTATACTGTGTGTATACCAGCCACCCAAGTATACTGTGTGTATACCAGCCACCCAAGTATACTGTGTGTATAACCTGAGTGAACCCTATCAATCTGGAATCATAAAATTATTGGGAATTACAAAGACCTATAATTTAAAGCAGCTCTATTTATGTTAAAATATTGTAATGTTTGAGAGAGGGTGGGTAGCCTATTGCCTTCACGTAAATATGGCTGGCGTGGGGGAGGTTATCTTGAGATGATTTCGAGGCTTAGTGTCCCCGCGGCCCGGTCCTCGACCAGGCCTCCACCCTCAGGAAGCAGCCCGTGACAGCTGACTAACTCCCAGGTACCTATTTTACTGCACGGGGAGACGATATAATCCGAGCGACAATTTGGTGTCATGTGTTTGTCGTGGGTAGGAAGGCCAGCACACCTGATCATTCACTACCCTAAAGATCAATTTTCTCCAAGAAATACCGGACCAACCGGGCTGTGATGGATATGCGGGGCCGCTCCAAGCAACAACAGCCTGTTGTACCAAGCTCTCACAAGTCAAGCCTGGCCTGCGGGCCGCTCCAAGCAACAGCCTGGTGGACCAAGCTCTCACAAGTCAAGCCTGGCCTGCGGGCCGCTCCAAGCAACAGCCTGGTGGACCAAACTCTCACAAGTCAAGCCTGGCCTGCGGGCCGCTCCAAGCAACAGCCTGGTGGACCAAACTCTCACAAGTCAAGCCTGGCCTGCGGGCCGCTCCAAGCAACAGCCTGGTGGACCAAGCTCTCACAAGTCAAGCCTGGCCTGCGGGCCGCTCCAAGCAACAGCCTGGTGGACCAAACTCTCACAAGTCAAGCCTGGCCTGCGGGCCGCTCCAAGCAGCAGCCTGGTGGACCAAACTCTCACAAGTCAAGCCTGGCCTGCGGGCCGCTCCAAGCAACAGCCTGGTGGACCAAACTCTCACAAGTCAAGCCTGGCCTCGGGCCGCTCCAAGCAACAGCCTGGTGGACCAAACTCTCACAAGTCAAGCCTGGCCTGCGGGCCGCTCCAAGCAACAGCCTGGTGGACCAAGTTCTCACAAGTCAAGCCTGGCCTGCGGGCCGCTCCAAGCAGCAGCCTGGTGGACCAAACTCTCACAAGTCAAGCCTGGCCTGCGGGCCGCTCCAAGCAACAGCCTGGTGGACCAAACTCTCACAAGTCAAGCCTGGCCTCGAGCCGCTCCAAGCAACAGCCTGGTGGACCAAACTCTCACAAGTCAAGCCTGGCCTCGGGCCGGGCTTGAGGAGTAGAAGAACTCCCAGAACCCCATCAAGCAGCGAGAGCTTTTGTGCCGCTCACGCCCCAAGTATTGACATCGCTGCGCGCCAACTCACTAGTCCTCAAAAGTTGTCGTCCTCAGCGACAACCATCTTCACTAGGCTTCCCTCATTCACGAGGTAAGTTGTATTGAATACTAAACAATATTGATTCATCGATTTCGGTTTGATATCTGGTCGGATGAGTTTGATATCTAGTGATGAGTTTTATATTTGTTTTGGATGACTTTCTTATGAAACACGTTAAACGTTAAACGCACCGTTTGTATCGTGAGGGACGTTAAACGCACCGTTTGTATCGTGAGGGACGTTAAACGCACCGTTTGTATCGTGAGGGACGTTAAACGCACCGTTTGTATCGTGAAGCACGTCAAACGTACCGTTTGTATCGTGAGGCACGTCAAACGTACCGTTTGTATCGTGAGGCACGTCAAACGCACCGTTTGTATCGTGAAGCACGTTAAACGCACCGTTTGTATCGTGAAGCACGTCAAACGTACCGTTTGTATCGTGAGGAACGTTAAACGCACCGTTTGTATCGTGAGGCACGTTAAACGTACCGTTTGTATCGTGAGGCACGTTAAACGTACCGTTTGTATCGTGAGGAACGTTAAACGCACCGTTTGTATCGTGAGGCACGTTAAACGCACCGTTTGTATCGTGAGGCACGTTAAACGCACCGTTTGTATCGTGAGGCACGTTAAACGCACCGTTTGTATCGTGAGGCACGTTAAACGCACCGTTTGTATCGTGAGGCACGTTAAACGCACCGTTTGTATCGTGAGGCACGTTAAACGCACCGTTTGTATCGTGAGGCACGTTAAACGCACCGTTTGTATCGTGAGGCACGTTAAACGCACCGTTTGTATCGTGAGGCACGTTAAACGCACCGTTTGTATCGTGAGGCACGTTAAACGCACCGTTTGTATCGTGAGGCACGTTAAACGCACCGTTTGTATCGTGAGGCACGTTAAACGCACCGTTTGTATCGTGAGGGACGTTAAACGCACCGTTTGTATCGTGAGGCACGTTAAACGCACCGTTTGTATCGTGAGGGACGTTAAACGCACCGTTTGTATCGTGAGGCACGTTAAACGCACCGTTTGTATCGTGAGGCACGTTAAACGCACCGTTTGTATCGTGAGGGACGTTAAACGCACCGTTTGTATCGTGAGGCACGTTAAACGCACCGTTTGTTTCGTGAGGCACGTTAAACGCACCGTTTGTATCGTGAGGCACGTTAAACGCACCGTTTGTATCGTGAGGCACGTTAAACGCACCGTTTGTATCGTGAGGCACGTTAAACGCACCGTTTGTATCGTGAGGCACGTTAAACGCACCGTTTGTATCGTGAGGCACGTTAAACGCACCGTTTGTATCGTGAGGCACGTTAAACGCACCGTTTGTATCGTGAGGCACGTTAAACGCACCGTTTGTATCGTGAGGCACGTTAAACGCACCGTTTGTATCGTGAGGCACGTTAAACGCACCGTTTGTATCGTGAGGCACGTTAAACGCACCGTTTGTATCGTGAGGCACGTTAAACGCACCGTTTGTATCGTGAGGCACGTTAAACGCACCGTTTGTATCGTGAGGCACGTTAAACGCACCGTTTGTATCGTGAGGCACGTTAAACGCACCGTTTGTATCGTGAGGCACGTTAAACGCACCGTTTGTATCGTGAGGCACGTTAAACGCACCGTTTGTATCGTGAGGCACGTTAAACGCACCGTTTGTATCGTGAGGGACGTTAAACGCACCGTTTGTATCGTGAGGTACGTTAAACGCACCGTTTGTATCGTGAGGCACGTTAAACGCACCGTTTGTATCGTGAGGTACGTTAAACGCACCGTTTGTATCGTGAGGCACGTTAAACGTACCGTTTGTATCGTGAGGCACGTTAAACGCACCGTTTGTATCGTGAGGGACGTTAAACGCACCGTTTGTATCGTGAGGGACGTTAAACGCACCGTTTGCATCGTGAGGTACGTTAAACGCACCGTTTGTATCGTGAGGCACGTTAAACGTACCGTTTGTATCGTGAGGCACGTTAAACGCACCGTTTGTATCGTGAGGGACGTTAAACGTACCGTTTGTATCGTGAGGCACGTTAAACGCACCGTTTGTATCGTGAGGGACGTTAAACGCACCGTTTGTGTCGTGAGGGACGTTAAACGCACCGTTTGTATCGTGAGGGACGTTAAACGCACCGTTTGTGTCGTGAGGCACGTTAAACGTACCGTTTGTATCGTGAGGCAAGTTAAACGCACCGTTTGTGTCGTGAGGGACGTTAAACGCACCGTTTGTATCGTGAGGGACGTTAAACGTACCGTTTGTATCGTGAGGGACGTTAAACGCACCGTTTGTATCGTGAGGGACGTTAAACGTACCGTTTGTATCGTGAGGCACGTTAAACGTACCGTTTGTATCGTGAGGCACGTTAAACGCACCGTTTGTATCGTGAGGCACGTTAAACGCACCGTTTGTATCGTGAGGCACGTTAAACGTACCGTTTGTATCGTGAGGCACGTTAAACGCACCGTTTGTATCGTGAGGCACGTTAAACGCACCGTTTGTATCGTGAGGCACGTTAAACGTACCGTTTGTATCGTGAGGGACGTTAAACGCACCGTTTGTATCGTGAGGCACGTTAAACGCACCGTTTGTATCGTGAGGCACGTTAAACGTACCGTTTGTATCGTGAGGCACGTTAAACGCACCGTTTGTATCGTGAGGCACGTTAAACGCACCGTTTGTATCGTGAGGCACGTTAAACGCACCGTTTGTATCGTGAGGCACGTTAAACGTACCGTTTGTATCGTGAGGCACGTTAAACGCACCGTTTGTATCGTGAGGCACGTTAAACGCACCGTTTGTATCGTGAGGCACGTTAAACGCACCGTTTGTATCGTGAGGCACGTTAAACGCACCGTTTGTATCGTGAGGCACGTTAAACGCACCGTTTGTATCGTGAGGCACGTTAAACGCACCGTTTGTATCGTGAGGCACGTTAAACGCACCGTTTGTATCGTGAGGCACGTTAAACGCACCGTTTGTATCGTGAAGCACGTCAAACGTACCGTTTGTATCGTGAAGCACGTCAAACGTACCGTTTGTATCGTGAGGCACGTCAAACGTACCGTTTGTATCGTGAGGCACGTCAAACGTACTGTTTGTATCGTGAGGCACGTCAAACGTACTGTTTGTATCGTGAGGCACGTCAAACGTACCGTTTGTACCGTGAAGTACGCCAAACGTACCGTGAGGTACGTCAAACGTACAGTTTGTATCGTGAGGTACGTCAAACGTACCATTTGTACCGTGAAGTACGTCAAACGCACCGTTTGTATCGTGAGGGACGTTAAACGCACCGTTTGTATCGTGAGGGACGTTAAACGCACCGTTTGTATCGTGAGGGACGTTAAACGCACCGTTTGTATCGTGAGGGACGTTAAACGCACCGTTTGTATCGTGAGGGACGTTAAACGCACCGTTTGTATCGTGAGGGACGTTTAACGCACCGTTTGTATCGTGAGGGACGTTAAACGCACCGTTTGTATCGTGAGGGACGTTAAACGCACCGTTTGTATCGTGAGGAACGTTAAACGCACCGTTTGTATCGTGAGGTACGTTAAACGCACCGTTTGTATCGTGAGGTACGTTAAACGCACCGTTTGCATCGTGAGGTACGTTAAACGTACCGTGTGTATCGTGAGGGACGTTAAACGTACCGTGTGTATCGTGAGGAACGTTAAACGTATCGTGTGTATCGTGAGGAACGTTAAACGTACCGTGTGTATCGTGAGGAACGTTAAACGTACCGTTTGTATCGTGAGGAACGTTAAACGTACCGTTTGTATCGTGAGGAACGTTAAACGTACCGTGTGTATCGTGAGGTATGTTAAACGTATCGTGAGGAACGTCAAACGCACCGTTTGTACCGTGAGGGACGTCAAACGCACCGTTTGTACCGTGAGGGACGTCAAACGCACCGTTTGTACCGTGAGGGACGTTAAACGTACTATTTGTACCGTGAGGTACGTCAATCGTACAGTTTGTACCGTGAGGTACGTCAAAAGTACCGTTTGTATCGTGAGGGACGTTAAACGCACCGTTTGTATCGTGAGGTACGTCAAACGCACCGTGTGTACCGCGAGGTACGTCAAACGTACCGTGAGGCACGTCAAACGTACAGTTTGTACAGTGAAGTACGTCAAACGCACCGTGTGTACCGTGAGGTACGTCAAACGCACCGTTTGTACCGTGAGGTACGTCAAACGTACCGTGTGTACCGCGAGGTACGTCAAACGCACCGTGTGTACCGCGAGGTACGTCAAACGCACCGTGTGTACCGCGAGGTACGTCAAACGTACCGTGTGTACCGCGAGGTACGTCAAACGCACCGTGTGTACCGCGAGGTACGTCAAACGCACCGTGTGTACCGCGAGGTACGTCAAACGTACCGTGTGTACCGCGAGGTACGTCAAACGTACCGTGTGTACCGCGAGGTACGTCAAAATGTACCAAGTTTGTTGTTTATTAGAATAGTTTTGGCGGGAGAGCCGCGGGGAAGGGCCGGAAGCACCGCCCGGAAGTGCAGGCTAATGTTTTCCTCACAAAATATTTCTTTCATGTCCAGCTTGGGTCCCGCGACTCTGGTATTACCCGAATTTACCTGAGAGCCACTCTAGTGGCCTCGATGAGGTCAGGAAGCCGGCGGCTTGTCGAAAGTACCCCTATTGGCCGTGATTTGTTGTTGTTATGGGAAGAGGTGTTCCAATATGGCCGCCAAGATGGCGTCATGCAACGATTAGACTCGTGTAGGTATTGGTGTACTCACCTAGTTGTGCTTGCGGGGGTTGAGCTCTGGCTCTTTGGTCCCGCCTAAGATGTGTTGACAAGGTGTGACAGGGTGAATAAGGGTGAGTATCCCCGGCCATTAAGGATCACAGTTATTATGAAATGGTTGTTACCACTTCGTAATATCAGATGAGTAATGATGAGTCTAGATGAGTAATTTTGCGTTATAAAGTCAATGGGGTTACAATATCAGGGTGATGGTGGAGAAAGTTTATATTATCAAATAAAGAGCCAGGGAGCCGGACGGCCGAGCGGACAGCACGCTGGACTTGTGATCCTGTGGTCCTGGGTTCGATCCCAGGCGCCGGCGAGAACCAATGGGCAGAGTTTCTTACACCCTATGCCCCTGTTACCTAGCAGTAAAATAGGTACCTGGGTGTTAGTCAGCTGTCACGGGCTGCTTCCTGGGGGTGGAGGCCTGGTCGAGGACCGGGCCCCGGGGACACTAAAGCCCCGAAATCATCTCAAGATAACCTCAAGATATATCACGTTGAACTACAAGGCTCGTAGAGCATCTGGAGGGAGAGTTTTGTAACACCACCACCAGGGGTCCAGGGATCTATCTTGAAGTTATCTTGAGATGATTTCGGGGCTTTAGTGTCCCCGCGGCCCGGTCCTCGACCAGGCCTCCACCCCCAGGAAGCAGCCCGTGACAGCTGACTAACACCCAGGCACCTATTTTACTGCTAGGTAACAGGGGCATAGGGTGAAAGAAACTCTGCCCATTGTTTCTCGCCGGCGCCTGGGATCGAACCCAGTACCACAGGATCACAAGTCCAGTGTGCTGTCCGCTCGGCCGACCGGCTCCCAGGGATGGTAAATAGTGCCTCACACGCTTAATAGAATTCTTTGACCAGGCAACAAAACTTAGGTAAGAATCAGAAGGATGGACGGACTGCATTTTGTTGGACTGTCAGAAAGCCTTTGACACAGTACAACATAAAAGGCTGTTACAAAAGTTGGAGAAACAGACAGGAATAACTGGTAAAGTGCTCCAGTGGATAAGGGAGTATCTAAGCAACAGAAAACAGCGAGCTAGAGCCCAATAGGCTCAGGAACCTGTACACCAGTTGAGAAGCGGGACCAAAGAGCCGAAGCTCAATCCCCGCAAGCACAACTAGGTGAGTACCACCCTCTCCTCACCACCATCATTCTCTCCCCTACCACAACCACCACCACCACCACAACCACTGTTCTCTCCCCAACCAGCGCACTTTTGTCATCTCCAGCACAACCACAAACCCCACCACCCCCTCACCCCCTCTACCCCCTCTACCCCCACTATCCCCCACCCACCCCCACTATCCCCCACCCACCCCACCACCCCCACCACCCCCACACCACTAATATGACGTTCTTGGTATATATATTATCGGGATTTTTTCAGGGAAGTAATTTTTCATCGTCTGTCAGAAGAATAAGTTAAAGAGTGAAGGTTATGAGGTGGAAAGGTTCGTACAGGTGGGGGGGGGGTACCCCAGGGTGGTCACTGTACCCCAGGGTAGTCACTGTACCCCAGGGTAGTCACTGTACCCCAGGGTAGTCACTGTACCCCAGGGTAGTCACTGTACCCCAGGGTAGTCACTGTACCCCAGGGTAGTCACTGTACCCCAGGGTAGTCACTATACCCCAGGGTAGTCACTGTACCCCAGGGTAGTCACTGTACCCCAGGGTAGTCACTGTACCCCAGGGTAGTCACTGTACCCCAGGGTAGTCACTGTACCCCAGGGTAGTCACTGTACCCCAGGGTAGTCACTGTACCCCAGGGTAGTCACTGTACCCCAGGGTAGTCACTGTACCCCAGGGTGGTCACTGTACCCCAGGGTAGTCACTGTACCCCAGGGTAGTCACTGTACCCCAGGGTAGTCACTGTACCCCAGGGTAGTCACTGTACCCCAGGGTAGTCACTGTACCCCAGGGTAGTCACTGTACCCCAGGGTAGTCACTGTACCCCAGGGTAGTCACTATACCCCAGGGTAGTCACTGTACCCCAGGGTAGTCACTATACCACAGGGTAGTCACTGTACCCCAGGGTAGTCACTATACCCCAGGGTAGTCACTGTACCCCAGGGTAGTCACTATTCCCCAGGGTAGTCACTGTACCCCAGGGTAGTCACTATACCCCAGGGTAGTCACTGTACCCCAGGGTAGTCACTGTACCCCAGGGTAGTCACTGTACCCCAGGGTAGTCACTATACCCCAGGGTAGTCACTGTACCCCAGGGTAGTCACTATACCCCAGGGTAGTCACTGTACCCCAGGGTAGTCACTATACCCCAGGGTAGTCACTGTACCCCAGGGTAGTCACTGTACCCCAGGGTAGTCACTGTACCCCAGGGTAGTCACTATACCCCAGGGTAGTCACTGTACCCCAGGGTAGTCACTATACCCCAGGGTAGTCACTGTACCCCAGGGTAGTCACTATACCCCAGGGTAGTCACTGTACCCCAGGGTAGTCACTGTACCCCAGGGTAGTCACTGTACCCCAGGGTGGTCACTGTACCCCAGGGTAGTCACTGTACCCCAGGGTAGTCACTGTACCCCAGGGTAGTCACTGTACCCCAGGGTAGTCACTGTACCCCAGGGTAGTCACTGTACCCAGGGTGGTCACTGTACCCCAGGGTAGTCACTGTACCCCAGGGTGGTCACTGTACCCCAGGGTAGTCACTGTACCCCAGGGTAGTCACTGTACCCCAGGGTAGTCACTGTACCCAGGGTGGTCACTGTACCCCAGGGTAGTCACTGTACCCAGGGTGGTCACTGCACCCCAGGGTAGTCACTGTACCCCAGGGTAGTCACTGTACCCCAGGGTAGTCACTGTACCCCAGGGTAGTCACTGTACCCCAGGGTAGTCACTATACCCCAGGGTAGTCACTGTACCCAGGGTGGTCACTGTACCCCAAGGTAGTCACTGTACCCCAGGGTAGTCACTATACCCCAGGGTAGTCACTGTACCCCAGGGTAGTCACTGTACCCCAGGGTGGTCACTGTACCCCAGGGTAGTCACTGTACCCCAGGGTGGTCACTATACCCCAGGGTAGTCACTGTACCCCAGGGTAGTCACTGTACCCCAGGGTAGTCACTGTACCCAGGGTGGTCACTATACCCCAGGGTAGTCACTGCAACAGGAGTGTGTGTGTGTGTGTGTGTGTGTGTGTGTGTGTGTGTGTGTGTGTGTGACTGAGAATATAACAATGAACCAACATATCAAGGATCAAATTATCTATTGAAGGTGTACTGGCCAGTTCCCCGCGGCCTTCACAGCCTACTAACCACCTCTCCTCCTCCCCTGCCAATCACAGCACCTCACCAACTGCTCCCCTGGGAAATCAGGGGCAGGATAGGGGCCCCTGTGAAGCCTGGTGCCCCTGGATTGGTATATACCCTGCCCTCTCTGTCTTACACTTTAATTAATCTATCATCACCCAAGCACGGAGGTATATTTAACTTTTTTTAAACACATAACCCGTCTACCTTCTAAGTTACTAAGATATCACAATAACCCGTCACTAAGATATCACAATGGTGTCATATGTTGTTGATATATCACGATGGTTTAATGGCATTTTTAAACTAAAAATTATATTTGATTGCTCTATTTTTGTTTTCCCTACATTATCCCGTTTTGTGTAACTTCCATCTCTCTCTCTCTCTCTCTCTCTCTCTCTCTCTCTCTCTCTCTCTCTCTCTCTCTCTCTCTCTCTGTCTGTCTGTCTGTCTGTCTGTCTGTCTCTCTCTCTCTCTCTCTCTCTCTCTCTCTCTCTCTCTCTCTCTCTCTCTCTCTCTCTCTCTCTCTCTCTCTCTCTCTCTCTCTCTCTCTCTCTCTCTCTCTCTGTCTCTCTCTCTCTCTCTCTCTCTCTCTCTCTCTCTCTCTCTCTCTCTCTCTCTCTCTCTCTCTCTCTCTCTCTCTCTCTCCTCACTACCAAGATGCACATACACAACGTAATCACACAGTTATTTTACCGTTGTAATTAGCGTTATGTGTTAATGAAGAGATACAACGATGTGTTGAAGTGTCTTTCATACTCTCTTTCATATTCTTAAGGGGTTAAGAGTTGTGAATGAATCAGGGGAAGGGGGAGATAAATGGGGAGTAGGGGGAGAGAGGGGAAGATAAGGGTGTGGGGGAGTTGGGGGATGTAAGGGAGGGGGAAGGTAAGGGGTGAGGGAGATAAGAGAGAGGGCAGGGGAATGGAGGAGAGAGGGAGGTATGGAAGGAGTAAGGTGTGGAGGGAGGGGGGAGATATGGGAGTCTTAAATTTCGAGGAAATTGATTGGATAATAGCGGAATTATACGAATGAAGTGAGGCGGGGGACAGGAGCTAGAACTCTGTAACTGACTTGATCTGATTTACTGAGTCTGAAATATAGGGGGTTTAAATTTCAGGGAAATTGATTGATTAATGGGTAAACTACACTTATAAATGTATAGAGTTGGGTCCAAGAGCTAACTTCTGATGAACTTTTTAAAAATATCTGCTCAAGTCCATAGAGTTTATTTTCTTTATAAGAACTCTTAAGAATGTAGATGTAAGTAAAACTCTGAAATATTTGGGTCATAAACTGGTCTTTTGACAAATTTCAGTCTAAAACTGGTCTCTGACAAATTTTGGTCTTAAACTGGTCTCTGACTAATTTCGGTCTTAAACTGGACTCTGAAGAAATTCGGTCTTAAACAGGTGAAACAGCAGTAAATGGATATAAAACTAAAAGTTATTGTTAAGATGCTTAGATTTAACATAACTTAAGATTTCTATTTTTCTTAACAAAACTTCTATGAACATATTCTCAGATTATAGTCTCTGAAATATTTCGGTCTTAAACTCTGAAAAAGTCGGTCTCAAACGGGTGAAGTGTTCGCAGTAAGTTTTGGAGAGTTCGCTAAATACAGTTGTCCGCAGCAGTAAGTTTTGAGAGTTCGCTAAATACAGTGGTCCGCAGCAGTAAGTTTGTGAGAGTTCACTAAATACAGTGATCCGCAGCAGTAAGTTTGTGAGAGTTCACTAAATACAGTGATCCGCAGCAGTAAGTTTGTGAGAGTTCGCTAAATACAGTGATCCGCAGCAGTAAGTTTGTGAGAGTTCACTAAATACAGTGATCCGCAGCAGAAAGTTTGTGAGAGTTCGCTAAATACAGTGATCCGCAGCAGTAAGTTTGTGAGAGTTCGCTAAATACAGTGATCCGCAGCAGAAAGTTTTCCAAAAAACGAAAACTTACCGCTAAGCCTTACATTCCACTACTTCAAAACGTCGTGTTTAGTTGAATCATTCTCTCTAATGTAGTGGGAAGCTTCAGCTCTTTCCCCATGTTAATGATTCTTGTCCCTCCTGGACCAAAGAATCTCCTTCTGGACTTCTGTATTACTTGTACTTCAATACAGTAGTGTGGCCCATTGTACCGGGACTGGTAATCCACTCCGGGTCCAGCAACATCACTTAAGAATATCTACCATACACACACAGATACCGCCCCACAGGAAGCCACAATCATTGAAAAGTTAAAACCCAACCCAAAAACCCTAACTGATAAGAATATTCCTGCCAAATTAGTTTTTATAGAGTTTTCAGTCTTATTTTTCTAAGTCTATATTGTAGGTAGTCTATAATGTGTGCATTAACATGTGCTCTGAGGTACATCTGTGTTGCACTTTAGAACCAGAGGTCCAGCTGTGTTCTTTTGGGGATATAGGAATGTAGGGGATATAGGATTATATTCCTATATAGATATAGGAATGGACTATGGAGATAACACGATCCCCTCTCAATAGCTGATGGATAGTTCTGTATGTGTAGTCATAGACTATTAGTTCCCGCTTGAAGTAATCGAGGTGTTGACCTGTGTTAGTTCTCTTGATCAAGTATTGTTAGAGTCGTGTTGACAACCTTCCCGTGATGTGGCTCACAGGGTGGTTCAGAGTACCACAGACAGAGGCTGAGGGTGAGAGGGTGGGGGTTGAGGGTGGGAGAGAGGGTGGGGAAGGAGTGGGGGTTGAGGGCATGCTGGGAGAAGCTGTTGTGAGGGGTGAGGAGGCTGAGGGCGTGTGAAAGGTGAGTAATGGTCAAATTTCTGTTAGTTTTCTGTTGTGGTGGTGGTGTGTGTGTGTGTGTGTGTGTGTGTGTGTGTGTGTGTGGCAGCTGTGGTCAGTGCCTCTCAGTACAGGCAGGAAGCAGTTAGCGTGTCAGTGGAGGGAGGTTCCGCACACCTGGAAGAGTTGTTAAGAATGTTTCATGTAATAAATCAGAACTAATATGTTCTTACCTTGCTTTAGGAGTTCTTTTACTGCTTGGCGGTTGTCTTCGTCGCGCGTGCTGGCTCCTTAGTGTCCTGCTCCCCTCTCTTTATGAAGCAAGTTTGTATTTGTGAGTGAAGTCGTCCTTGTAGGTCCTTCCAAGTGCTTCTGGGTGTTCGTAAGTGTTTGCAGTAGCTTCCAAGTGCATGCGAGTACTTGTGGATTCTTCTGGGTGTTCACGGGTGCTTCCAAGTCGACGTCTCTGTTGTATCTACTTGTAGACCTGTAGACTGAATTGTATCACTTATCAATTGTGCCTGTTCACTGTAGCTCATCTGTGTCTCCAGCAACAACCAGCGTCGTTCTGTCCTACTTAGTCTCACCTGGAACATCTCTCCTTGTTGACTTTGTGGGCTTCAGTATCTTGTACGTCGCGACTATGGCTATCTCTTGTTCTTCTTCTCTCCAGTCTTTGTATTTTGAAGTTTCTGGACTAGGCTTCGTGTCTCAGCTCTCGTATTTCTGGTAATCGAACTGTGTCGACAAGTTCTGAACCAGAGTCGAGTAATCGGCTAGTATTAAATAGATTTTGTAGTGTTTTCAATGATTCTTGGTTTAGATTTCAAAAGCATTCTTTCTCAGGGTCTGAGGATTTTTTAAAGTTCTAGAAGGCTATTCTTTTCTCTGTAAACTTTGAACTTTGTGTATGCTGCTGATGTTATCATGTTCCCTCGTTCGTGAGACAAGTCTCACAAGTTCGTGAGACTTGTCTAATGCATCCCAATCTCATAACTTTGCATTTACTGGGGATTGAACTTTAGCAGCCATGCGTGTGGCACGTTTAATCCCAGCAGTCTTCACTTGTTTTCATTCTGTGTATCAACTTTGAATCGTTTGAAGATTTCACATTAATGAATACAGTTTCCCAGTTAGATCGTTTTTGTAGATCTAGGCTATGATACCTCAAGTATTTACGTATCCACTGACGAAACAGCTACATCTTTTATCAATCATGGAGACTTAGTTTGCATATCTTAAATCATTTACGAGGTTGTCTGTAAGAAAATTAATCTTGGCCCAATCTTTGTACAGGTTTTGCAAGTAGCAACCCGTCCTCGACTCAAGTCCATTACATCCAGCGGTCGACCCCGCAGACGCGTTCCTAAATTTTTACATGCTGTACGTTCAAAACGGGAATTTTCTCAAATAAAAATTAATATTATAAGATATTAGTATTTTGTGCATATATAGGCTTAGGTTAGGTGTTTAGGTTCTGTTGGCGATTATTTGTATTTGTAGTACGTGGGTGAAGCATTTACAGCGTTGTGGTTCGAACACAAGTCGTCAGTGAAGCACTTGTTTCGGAAGTGTTCGAACGAAATCAGTTGTGAGTCGTGTGTAAACCGTTTTTCATTCATAAACAGGGGGGTTGGCGGGTGGATGGAATCACTTTTGGGTCTTTGTTTGGAGGACGGGCTGTAAAATGGACCTGTAACTCCTTGATGAAGCGTGGCTCAGGAACAGAAGGGAACCCATTGACCATTGTGGGATCCAGTTAGGTAAGTTTCAAGGGGATGCTTGTTAGTGGTACTGACGTGTAGTTCAGTGGTTCTTGCCTTACCACTCCTGTATATTTGGTTACCGTAAGTGTGACGAGGACAGCAGGATATAGCTGGGAGAGGTGAGAAGCTCCTGGGGAGAGTAGGGAGAGGTGAGAAGCCCCAAGAGTCAAACAAGAATGACTAGATAGGAGCCCCTGGATAGGAGGCTCCTACCATGGGGAGCCGGTCGGCCGAGCGGACAGCACGCTGGACTTGTGATCCTGGGTTCGATCCCAGGCGCCGGCGAGAAACAATGAGCAGAGTTTCTTTCACCCTATGCCCCTGTTACCTAGCAGTAAAATAGGTACCTGGGTGTTAGTCAGATGTCTCGGGCTGCTTCCTGGGGGTGGAGGCCTGGTCAAGGACCGGGCCGCGGGGACACTAAAGCCCCGAAATCATCTCAAGAACCTCAAAATAGGTAGGGATGGGATAGGATCCCCATGGGATAGGAGCCCCATGTGTTACATCAGACCCAGGCCATATCAGTCCCCTGTATCCCGTGATCCAGACAGGCAATCCCATGCATGTATTTGATGTTGATACAAGAGGTCAGCTCTGTCCCGTCAGCGGTAGTCAAAGTTGGGGGGCACAGCCCCCTCTCATTGTCAGTCCGGCTGATTACTCTGTCCGTCAGTGTAAGCGCCTCTCTGTGTCTGTTGTCCGTTTGTGTGTAGAGAGTGTTCGAGTCCTGTGAACCACTCCGTGGTGGTCATGATGTGTATGTGTCATACACTGGAAATACACCGGTGTTCCAAGCGTGTTTAGGCTGGTTATCGTACATAGAGTTGGTCGACTACGGTTCCTCTCCCCGCTGGTGTTGCTGGTCGAGCACGGGGCCGTCTGGTGGATGACGAAGATGGACGTGTTATGGAGAGAGAGACGTGTGTGTTCAGGCGATATTCAATATGCAGCAGGTCGTCTCGATGCTGTAAAACCATTAATAGTGCCCCCCTCTGACGAGACGTCCACCTGTGTTTGTTTTTCTCGGGGGCGAGGGGAGTGGAGGGGGGACGAGGGGAGTGGAGGGGGGACGAGGGGAGTGGAGGGGGGACGAGGGAAGTGGGGGATGTGGTCTAACATGGAGGCTGGGAGTGGGGGACACGAGAGGCGGGGTGAAGACGTGTGGGACGAGGAGAGAACACTGCGGAGGAAGATCGAAACCCGGTGATCAGGGAGACGACGGTGGCCTCATGCGATCTACTGACAAATAGCATCCTGAATCAGAGTCATGAGTGCTCCGTTGCTAATTGTCCAACTTTCCATTAGTACTGTATTATCATCGGACTATTCTTCTGAAAGATCACCTTCACTGGTCGGTTCTGTGATACCTTCCTAGCCTACAATAATACAGTTAATTGGTTGTCTACAATTTTATCTATTGTATTGGTTGCCTTATGGCTCTGGTAGACAGTAAATTATCAACATTTTTTTCCTGCGTGTTGTTTTACGAGGAGCTGGGTTCCCACAGCCTCTGTCACGGCGGAAGTAAAAGATCACTTTACCTGTGATCTTACAGGTTCTTTAGCACAAGGGTTATCTGGTCGTCACATTCTCTACCGGCTTGACCTATTTTTGTCTGATGGCGTTGTTACCTTGTTGTCTTTCTACCCTCTTTCATGTCCTGTAGCTCCTCTTCCATGTCCTGTAGCTCCTCTTCCATGTCCTGTAGCTCCTCTTCCATGTCCTGTAGCTCCTCTTCCATGTCCTGTAGCCCCTCTTTCCCTTTGCAACATTTGCAATTAGTTCATCCATTTCCGTCACAACTGTACGCGGCGTTCACCACTCCTTGTGGGTGTAATGTTCACGTTCTCTCTGATCTTGCCCCGCCGTTATTCCTGTCATTTATTTCTTGAAACAGCATGACAATGGGCCCGTTAGTGCCTGCACCCCCCCCCCCCCACCCCCCCCTGTCTCAAGCTCCTCACAGCTTAAGACACTTTTAAGCGCTGCATCTAATTACTTCCTCTGGGTGGTAGGAGGACCCTGGGTGCCATGGGAGAGACTGGGTGCCATGGGAGAGACTGGGTGCCATGGGAGAGACTGGGTTGCCATGGGAGAGACTCTGGGTGCCATGGAGAGACTGGGGTGCCATGGGAGAGATTCTGGGTGCCATGGAGAGACCTCTGGGTGCCATGGGAGAGACTGGGTGCCATGGGAGAGACTGGGTGCCATGGGAGAGACTCTGGGTGCCATGGGAGAGACTGGGTGCCATGGGAGAGATTCTGGGTGCCATGGGAGACTGGGTGCCATGGGAGAGACTCTGGGTGCCATGGGAGAGACTCTGGGTGCCATGGGAGAGACTCTGGGTGCCATGGGAGACCCTGGGTGCCATGGGAGTGAGTGGGAGATGGTAGGCCTCTCTCCTTGGCATCATTGTATAGTTCCACCTCTCATTATTAAAGCGTTGCCAGCTCGGGGCAGCTTCACTACCTCGCTACTGCGAGAGGTGAACGTGAAGATCGGTGATGTGGCATCGCTGCATAAGCCTCTTACATATAATTGCTTTTACAGTTAGTGAAATATGCATCGGTTGTTGAGGGCGCGGGCGTGTAGCGGGCGTGGGCGTGTAGCGGGCGTGTAGCGGGCGTAGGCGTGTAGCGGGCGTGTAGCGGGCGTGCTTCTGTCCATGTGATCCACCTTCCTGTTGTGTTTGGAATTGTGCATGTATCAGTAGCCAGTATCTGTGCCTGTATCTGTATCTCTCTCTCTCTCTCTAGCAAAACAACACCACCACCACCACAACACCACCTCCACAGCACCACCTCTACAACACCTCCACCACAACACCTCCACAACACTACCTGTTGATTGACGGTTGAGAGGCGGGACCAAAGAGCCAGAGCTCAACCCCCGCAAGCACAACTAGGTGAGTACCTCCACAACACCATGATAGACACATTAGGGCGGGAACTACCTAATGATTGGTTTATCGATTTCTGAGTCGTTGGAGCGATGCCCTCCAGGGCGCGTGAACCCTTGGCGCCCTGTTTATTGGTGCCCCTGCTCCCCACCAGGCCTACCAACTGTCCCTACACCACCAGCGCCCTGTTTATTGGTGCCCCTGCTCCCCACCAGGCCTGCCAACTGTCCCTACACCACCAGCACCCTGTTTATTGGTGCCCCTGCTCCCCACCAGGCCTGCCAACTGTCCCTACACCACCAGCGCCCTGTTTATTGGTGCCCCTGCTCCCCACCAGGCCTACCAACTGTCCCTACACCACCACGCCCTGTTTATTGGTGCCCCTGCTCCCCACCAGGCCTACCAACTGTCCCTACACCACCAGCGGCCCTGTTTATTGGGGTGCCCCCTGCTCTCCCAACAGGCCTGCCAACTGTCCCCTACACCACCAGCGCCCTGTTTATTGTTGCCCCTGCTCCCCACCAGGCCTGCCAACTGTCCCTACACCACCAGCGCCCTGTTTATTGGTGCCCCTGCTCCCCCCCCAGGCCTGCCAACTGTCCCTACACCACCAGCGCCCGGTTTATTGGTGCCCCTGCTCCCCACCAGGCCTGCCAACTGTCCCCTACACCACCAGCGCCCTGTTTATTGGTGCCCCTGCTCCCCACCAGGCCTGCCAACTGTCCCCTACACCACCAGCGCCCTGTTTATTGGTGCCCCTGCTCCCCCCCCAGGCCTGCCAACTGTCCTACACCACCAGCGCCCTGTTTATTGGTGCCCTGCTCCCCACAGGCCTGCCAACTGTCCCTACACCACCAGCGCCCTGTTTATTGGTGCCCCTGCTCCCCCCCCCAGGCCTGCCAACTGTCCCTACACCACCAGCGCCCTGTTTATTGGTGCCCTGCTCCCCCCAGGCCTGCCAACTGTCCCTACACCACCAGCGCCCTGTTTATTGGTGCCCCTGCTCCCACCAGGCCTGCCAACTGTCCCTACACCACCAGCGCCTGTTTATTGGTGCCCCTGCTCCCCCCCAGCCTGCCAACTGTCCCTACACCACCAGCGCCCGTTTATTGGTGCCCCTGCTCCCCACCAGGCCTGCCAACTGTCCCTACACCACCAGCGCCCTGTTTATGGTGCCCCTGCTCCCCACCAGGCCTGCCAACTGTCCCTACACCACCAGCGCCCTGTTTATTGGTGCCCCTGCTCCCCACCAGGCCTGCCAACTGTTCCCTACACCACCAGCGCCCTGTTATTGGTGCCCCTGCTCCCCACCAGGCCTGCCAACTGTCCCTACACCACCAGCGCCCTGTTTATTGGTGCCCCTGCTCCCCACCAGGCCTGCCAACTGTCCCTACACCACCAGCGCCCTGTTTATTGGTGCCCCTGCTCCCCACCAGGCCTACCAACTGTCCCTACACCACCCAGCCTCCTGTTTATTGGTGCCCCTGCTCCCCCCCAGGCCTGCCAACTGTCCCTACACCACCAGCGCCCTGTTTATTGGTGCCCCTGCTCCCCCCCAGGCCTACCAACCCACAC
>NC_059660.1:4968667-4999983 GCF_020424385.1 Procambarus clarkii | reverse complement strand
TCTCCACAGCGCCGATGATAAACACAGAAATGAATTCGACTTGGAACATGCAGGTATTTGATGGTCCTCCTTCGGTCCAGAGTGATGCCTTGTCACGAGTTATAGTACGGTCGTTATCTTTGAGTCATTACACTCCCCCCTTCCACCAGTACCTCCACTCCCCCCTCCCACTACCACTAACCCCCCTCCTCCCACTACCACTACCCCCCCCCTCCCACTACCACTACCCCCCCCCTCCCACTACCACTACCCCCCCCTCCCACTACCACTAACCCCCCCCTCCCACTACCACTAACCCCCCCTCCCACTACCACTACACCCCCCTCCCACTACCACTAACCCCCCCCTCCCACTACCACTAACCCCCCTCCTCCCACTACCACTACCCCCCGCCCACTACCACTAACCCCCCCCCTCCCACTACCACTAACCCCCCCTCCCACTACCACTAACCCCCCCTCCTCCCACTACCACTAACCCCCCTCCCACTACCACTAACCCCCCCTCCCACTACCACTACCCCCCCTCCTCCCATTACCACTAACCCCCCTCCCCACTACCACTAACCCCCCCTCCAACTACCACTAACCCCCCCCCTTCCACTACCACTAACCCCCCCTCCCACTACCACTAACCCCCCTCCCACTACAACTAACCCCCCCTTCTCCCACTACCACTAACCCCCCCTCCCACTACCACTAACCCCCCTCTCCCACTACCACTACCCCTCCTCCCCTCCCACTACCACTAACCCCCCTCCCACTACCACTAACCCCCCTCCCACAACCACTAACCCCCCTCCCACTACCACTAACCCCCCCTCCCACTACCACTAACCCCCCCCCCCCACTACCACTAACCCCCCTCCTACTACCACTAACCCCCCCCTCCCACTACCACTAACCACCCCTCCCACTACCACTAACCCCCCTCCCACTACCACTAACACCCCCCTCCCACTACCACTAACCCCCCCCTCCCACTACCACTAACCACCCCTCCCACTACCACTAACCCCCCCCCCCTCCCACTACCACTAACCCCCCCTCCCACTACCACTAACCCCCCTCCCACTACCACTACCCCCCCTCCCACTACCACTAACCCCCCCTCCCACTACCACTAACCCCCCCCTCCCACTACCACTAACCCCCCTCCCACTACCACTAACCACCCCCCCACTACCACTAACCACCCCTCCCACTACCACTAACCCCCCTCCCACTACCACTACCCCCCCTCCACTACCACTAACCCCCCCTCCCACTACCACTAAACCCCCCTCCCACTACCACTAACCCCCTCCCTCCCACTACCATTACCCCCCCCTCCCACTACCACTAACCCCCCCCTCCCACTACCACTAACCCCCCCTCCCACTACCACTAACCCCCTCCCTCCACTACCACTAACCCCCCTCCCACTACCACTAACCCCCTCCCTCCCACTACCACTAACCCCCTCCCTCCCACTACCACTAACCCCCTCCCTCCCACTACCACTAACCCCCCTCCCTCCCACTACCACTAACCCCCTCCCACTACCACTAACCCCCCTCCCACTACCACTAACCCCCTCCCTCCCACTACCACTAACCCCCCTCCCACTACCACTAACCCCCCCTACCCCTCACCCCTACCACTAACCCCCCCTCCCACTACCACTACCCCCCCCCTCCCCACTACCACTAACCCCCCCTCCCACTACCACTAACCCCCCCCTCCCACTACCACTAACCCCCCCTCCCACTACCACTAACCCCCCCCTCCCACTACCACTAACCCCCCCTCCCACTACCACTAACCCCCCCTCCCACTACCACTAACCCCCCCTCCCACTACCACTAACCCCCCCCCTCCCACTACCACTAACCCCCCCCTCCCACTAACACTAACCCCCTCCCACTACCACTAACCCCCCCCTCCCACTACCATTACCCCCCCCCCTCCCCACTACCACTAACCCCCTCCCACTACCACTAACCCCCTCCCCCTCCCACTACCACTAACCCCCCCTCCCACTACCACTAACCCCCCCCTCCCACTACCACTAACCCCCCTCCCACTACCACTAACCCCCCCCTCCCACTACCACTAACCACCCCCCCCCTCCCACTACCACTAACCCCCCTCCCACTACCACTAACCCCCCCCCTCCCACTACCACTAACCCCCCCCCTCCCACTACCACTAACCCCCCTCCCACTACCACTAACCCCCCCTCCCACTACCACTAACCCCCCTCCCACTACCACTAACCCCCCCTCCCAGTACCACTAACCCCCCCTCCCACTACCACTAACCCCCTCCCACTACCACTACCCCCCCCTCCCACTACCACTACCCCCCTCCCACTACCACTACCCCCCCTCCCACTACCACTAACCCCCCCTCCCACTACCACTAACCCCCCTCCCACTACCACTAACCCCCCTCTCCCACTACCACTAACCCCTCCCCCCCTCCCACTACCACTAACCCCCCTCCCACTACCACTAACCCCCTTCTCCCACTACCACTAACCCCCCTCCCACTACCACTATCCCCCCCTCCCACTACCAGTAACCCCCTCCCACTACCACTAACCCCCCCTCCCACTACCACTAACCCCCCCCTCCCACTACCAGTAACCCCCCTCCCACTACCACTAACCCCCCCCTCCCACTACCACTAACCCCCCTCCCACTACCACTAACCCCCCCCTCCCACTACCACTAACCACCCCTCCCACTACCACTAACCCCCCCCCCTCCCACTACCCCTACCCCCCCCCCTTCCATCACATGACCGTGGGGGTGCTCCCAGTACCAAGCTCCTCCCCAGTTACCATGACGACCCCTGCACCTTACAGGGGACAGACTTTGTTACACACGACTCCCTGATGCAAGAATAGCTTCTTTTTTATATGTACGACCTCCCCCAGCACGTACGACCCCTCCCCAGCACGTATGACCCCTTGACAAGCACGTACGACCACCCCCCAGCACGTACGACCCCTCCCCAGCACGTATGACCCCTTGACAAGCACGTACGACCACCCCCCAGCACGTACGACCCGTCCCCCAGCACGTACGACTCCTCCCCAGCACGTATGACCCCTACCCCAGCACGTACGAACCCTCCCCTCCCCAGCACGTACGACCCTTTCACCAGCACGTACGACCCCTACCCCAACACGTACGACCCCTCCCCAGCACGTACGACGATTCCCCAGCACGTACGACCCCTCCCCAGCACGTACGACGATTCCCCAGCACGTACGACCCCTCTCCCAGTACGTACGACCCCTCCCCCAGCACGTACGACCCCTCTCCAGCACGTACGACCCCTACCCCAGCACGTACGACCCCTCTCCAGCACGTACGACCCCTACCCCAGCACCTACGACCCCTCCGCAGCACGTACGACCCCTCCCCCAGTACGTACGACCCCTCTCCAGCACGTACGACCCCTACCCCAGCACCTACGACCCCTCCGCAGCACGTACGACCCCTCCCCCAGCACGTACGACCCCTCTCCCAGCACGTACAACCCCTCCCCCAGCACGTACGACCCCTCTCCAGCACGTACGACCCCTACCCCAGCACGTACGACCCCTCTCCAGCACGTACGACACCTCCCCCAGCACCTACGACCACTCCGCAGCACGTACGACCCCTCCCCCAGCACGTACGACCCCTCTCCCAGCACGTACAACCCCTCCCCAGCACGTACGACCACTCCCCAGCACGTACAACACCTCCCCCAGCACGTACGACCCCTCCCCAGCACGTACGACCCCTACCCCAGCACGTACGACCACTCCCCAGCACGTACGACCCCTCCCCAGCACGTACGACCCCTCCCCCAGCACGTACGACCCCTCCCCAGCACAGAAAATACCCGCCAGAGACGACGGGCTTCGAACCCCCATCTTTGCCAACGACCCCCACGGCTCCTGGCCGCAATCTCCGGCCAGCCTCCTTAGAACGACCACCTTGTCAGTTGAGAAAGTTACCCGGAAGTCATGTTGCATCTTGGGAGTGGTCTTATCGGTCAGTGTAGGACGGCAGGTCCGCGTTCGAGCCCCTCCAAGTATACAATACACCAGTTTACTGTTGACATGTTGTCATAATATTATTATTATTTTTATTATAGGTTATTGATGGAGGAGCAGACACACACAGCAGGTCAGCAGAGGTCAGCAGGGCTACAGGAAGACACACAGGGTCAGCAGAGGTCAGCAGGGCTACAGGAAGACACAGCAGGTCAGCAGAGGTCAGCAGGGCTACAGGAAGACACACAGGGTCAGCAGAGGTCAGCAAGGCTACAGGAAGACACAGCAGGTCAGCAGGGCTACAGGAAGACGCAGCAGGTCAGCAGCAGAGGTCAGCAGGGCTACAGGAAGACACAGCAGGTCAGCAGAGGTCAGCAGGGCTACAGGAAGACACAGCAGGTCAGCAGAGGTCAGCAGGGCTACAGGAAGACACACAGGGTCAGCAGAGGTCAGCAGGACTACAGGAAGACACACAGCAGGTCAGGAGGACTACAGGAAGACACAGCAGGTCAGCAGAGGTCAGCAGGGCTACAAGAAGACACACAGCAGGTCAGCAGGACTACAGGAAGACACAGCAGGTCAGCAGAGGTCAGCAGGGCTACAGGAAGACAAAGCAGGTCAGCAGAGGTCAGCAGGGCTACAGGAAGACACAGCAGGTCAGCAGAGGTCAGCAGGACTACAGGAAGACACACAGCAGGTCAGGAGGACTACAGGAAGACACAGCATGTCAGCAGAGGTCAGCAGGGCTACAAGAAGACACACAGCAGGTCAGCAGGACTACAGGAAGACACAGCAGGTCAGCAGAGGTCAGCAGGGCTACAGGAAGACAAAGCAGGTCAGCAGAGGTCAGCAAAGCTACAGGAAGACACAGCAGGTCAGCAGAGGTCAGCAGGGCTACAGGAAGACACAGCAGGTCAGCAGAGGTCAGCTGGGCTACAGGAAGACACAGCAGGTCAGCAGAGGTCAGCAGGGCTACAGGAAGACACAGCAGGTCAGCAGAGGTCAGCAGTGCTACAGGAAGACACAGCAGGTCAGCAGAGGTCAGCAGGGCTACAGGAAGACACAGCAGGTCAGCAGGACTACAGGACACACACAGCAGGTCAGCAAAGGTCGGCAGGGCTACAGGAAGACACAGCAGGTCAGCAGCAGAGGTCAGCAGGGCTACAGGAAGACACAGCAGGTCAGCAGAGGTCAGCAGGGCTACAGGAAGACACAGCAGGTCAGCAGAGGTCAGCAGGACTACAGGACACACACAGCAGGTCAGCAGAGGTCAGCAGGGCTACAGGACACACACAGCAGGTCAGCAGAGGTCAGCAGGGCTACAAGAAGACACACAGCAGGTCAGCAGGACTACAGGAAGACACAGCAGGTCAGCAGAGGTCAGCAGGGCTACAGGAAGACACAGCAGGTCAGCAGAGGTCAGCAGGGCTACAGGAAGACACAGCACGTCAGCAGAGGTCAGCTGGGCTACAGGAAGACACAGCAGGTCAGCAGAGGTCAGCAGGGCTACAGGAAGACACAGCAGGTCAGCAGAGGTCAGCTGGGCTACAGGAAGACACACCAGGTGAGCAGCAGAGGTCAGCTGGGCTACAGGAAGACACAGCAGGTCAGCAGAGGTCAGCTGGGCTACAGGAAGACACAGCACGTCAGCAGAGGTCAGCAGGGCTACAGGAAGACACAGCAGGTCAGCAGAGGTCAGCTGGGCTACAGGAAGACACAGCAGGTCAGCAGGACTACAGGAAGACACAGCAGGTCAGCAGGGCTACAGGAAGACACAGCAGGTCAGCAGGACTACAGGAAGACACAGCAGGTCAGCAGGGCTACAGGAAGACACAGCAGGTCAGCAGGGCTACAGGAAGACACAGCAGGTCAGCAGGACTACAGGAAGACACAGCAGGTCAGCAGGACTACAGGAAGACACAGCAGGTCAGCAGGGCTACAGGAAGACACAGCAGGTCGGCAGGGCTACAGGAAGACACAGCAGGTCAGCAGAGGTCAGCTGGGCTACAGGAAGACACAGCAGGTCAGCAGGGCTACAGGACACACACAGCAGGTCAGCAGAGGTCAGCAGGGCTACAAGAAGACACACAGCAGGTCAGCAGAGGTCAGCAGGACTACAGGACACACACAGCAGGTCAGCAGAGGTCAGCTGGACTACAGGAAGACACAGCAGGTCAGCAGAGGTCAGCAGGACTACAGGAAGACACAGCAGGTCAGCAGAGGTCAGCAGGGCTACAGGAAGACACAGCAGGTCAGCAGCAGAGGTCAGCAGGGCTACAGGAAGACACAGCAGGTCAGCAGAGGTCAGCTGGGCTACAGGAAGACACAGCAGGTCAGCAGAGGTCAGCAGGGCTGCAGGAAGACACAGCAGGTCAGCAGAGGTCAGCAGGGCTACAGGAAGACACAGCAGGTCAGCAGGGCTACAGGACACACACAGCAGGTCAGCAGGGCTACAGGAAGACACACAGGGTCAGCAGAGGTCAGCAGGGCTACAGGAAGACACAGCAGGTCAGCAGAGGTCAGCAGGGCTACAGGAAGACACAGCAGGTCAGCAGCAGAGGTCAGCAGGGCTACAGGAAGACACAGCAGGTCAGCAGAGGTCAGCTGGGCTACAGGAAGACACAGCAGGTCAGCAGCAGAGGTCAGCAGGGCTACAGGAAGACACAGCAGGTCAGCAGCAGAGGTCAGCAGGGCTACAGGAAGACACAGCAGGTCAGCAGAGGTCAGCAGGACTACAGGAAGACACAGCAGGTCAGCAGAGGTCAGCAGGGCTACAGGAAGACACAGCAGGTCAGCAGGGCTACAGGAAGACACAGCAGGTCAGCAGAGGTCAGCAGGGCTACAGGAAGACACAGCAGGTCAGCAGGGCTACAGGAAGACACAGCAGGTCAGCAGGGCTACAGGAAGACACAGCAGGTCAGCAGAGGTCAGCTGGGCTACAGGAAGACACAGTAGGTCAGCAGAGGTCAGCAGGACTACAGGACACACACAGCAGGTCAGCAGAGGTCAGCAGGGCTACAGGAAGACACAGCAGGTCAGCAGAGGTCAGCTGGGCTACAGGAAGACACAGCAGGTCAGCAGAGGTCAGCAGGGCTACAGGAAGACACAGCAGGTCAGCAGGGCTACAGGAAGACACAGCAGGTCAGCAGGACTACAGGACACACACAGCAGGTCAGCAAAGGTCAGCAGGGCTACAGGAAGACACAGCAGGTCAGCAAAGGTCAGCAGGGCTACAGGAAGACACAGCAGATCAGCAGCAGAGGTCAGCAGGGCTACAGGAAGACACAGCAGGTCAACAGAGGTCAGCAGGGCTACAGGAAGACACAGCAGGTCAGCAGAGGTCAGCAGGACTACAGGACACACACAGCAGGTCAGCAGAGGTCAGCAGGGCTACAGGACACACACAGCAGGTCAGCAGGGCTACAAGAAGACACACAGCAGGTCAGCAGAGGTCAGCAGGACTACAGGAAGACACAGCAGGTCAGCAGAGGTCAGCAGGGCTACAGGAAGACACAGCATGTCAGCAGAGGTCAGCAGGGCTACAAGAAGACACACAGCAGGTCAGCAGGACTACAGGAAGACACAGCAGGTCAGCAGAGGTCAGCAGGGCTACAGGAAGACAAAGCAGGTCAGCAGAGGTCAGCAAAGCTACAGGAAGACACAGCAGGTCAGCAGAGGTCAGCAGGGCTACAGGAAGACACAGCAGGTCAGCAGAGGTCAGCTGGGCTACAGGAAGACACAGCAGGTCAGCAGAGGTCAGCAGGGCTACAGGAAGACACAGCAGGTCAGCAGAGGTCAGCAGTGCTACAGGAAGACACAGCAGGTCAGCAGAGGTCAGCAGGGCTACAGGAAGACACAGCAGGTCAGCAGGACTACAGGACACACACAGCAGGTCAGCAGAGGTCAGCAGGACTACAGGAAGACACAGCAGGTCAGCAGCAGAGGTCAGCCCGGCTACAGGAAGACACTGCAGGTCAGGAGGACTACAGGAAGACACAGCAGGTCAGCAGAGGTCAGCAGGGCTACAGGACACACACAGCAGGTCAGCAGAGGTCAGCAGGACTACAGGAAGACACACAGGGTCAGCAGAGGTCAGCTAGGCTACAGGACACACACAGCAGGTCAGCAGGACTACAGGAAGACACAGCAGGTCAGCAGAGGTCAGCAGGGCTACAGGAAGACACAGCAGGTCAGCAGAGGTCAGCAGGGCTACAGGAAGACACAGCACGTCAGCAGAGGTCAGCTGGGCTACAGGAAGACACAGCAGGTCAGCAGAGGTCAGCAGGGCTACAGGAAGACACAGCAGGTCAGCAGAGGTCAGCTGGGCTACAGGAAGACACACCAGGTGAGCAGCAGAGGTCAGCTGGGCTACAGGAAGACACAGCAGGTCAGCAGAGGTCAGCTGGGCTACAGGAAGACACAGCACGTCAGCAGAGGTCAGCAGGGCTACAGGAAGACACAGCAGGTCAGCAGAGGTCAGCTGGGCTACAGGAAGACACAGCAGGTCAGCAGGACTACAGGAAGACACAGCAGGTCAGCAGGGCTACAGGAAGACACAGCAGGTCAGCAGGACTACAGGAAGACACAGCAGGTCAGCAGGGCTACAGGAAGACACAGCAGGTCAGCAGGGCTACAGGAAGACACAGCAGGTCAGCAGGACTACAGGAAGACACAGCAGGTCAGCAGGACTACAGGAAGACACAGCAGGTCAGCAGGGCTACAGGAAGACACAGCAGGTCGGCAGGGCTACAGGAAGACACAGCAGGTCAGCAGAGGTCAGCTGGGCTACAGGAAGACACAGCAGGTCAGCAGGGCTACAGGACACACACAGCAGGTCAGCAGAGGTCAGCAGGGCTACAAGAAGACACACAGCAGGTCAGCAGAGGTCAGCAGGACTACAGGACACACACAGCAGGTCAGCAGAGGTCAGCAGGGCTACAGGAAGACACAGCAGGTCAGCAGAGGTCAGCAGGACTACAGGAAGACACAGCAGGTCAGCAGAGGTCAGCAGGGCTACAGGAAGACACAGCAGGTCAGCAGCAGAGGTCAGCAGGGCTACAGGAAGACACAGCAGGTCAGCAGAGGTCAGCTGGGCTACAGGAAGACACAGCAGGTCAGCAGAGGTCAGCAGGGCTGCAGGAAGACACAGCAGGTCAGCAGAGGTCAGCAGGGCTACAGGAAGACACAGCAGGTCAGCAGGGCTACAGGACACACACAGCAGGTCAGCAGGGCTACAGGACACACACAGCAGGTCAGCAGAGGTCAGCAGGGCTACAGGAAGACACAGCAGGTCAGCAGAGGTCAGCAGGGCTACAGGAAGACACAGCAGGTCAGCAGCAGAGGTCAGCAGGGCTACAGGAAGACACAGCAGGTCAGCAGAGGTCAGCTGGGCTACAGGAAGACACAGCAGGTCAGCAGAGGTCAGCAGGGCTACAGGAAGACACAGCAGGTCAGCAGCAGAGGTCAGCAGGGCTACAGGAAGACACAGCAGGTCAGCAGAGGTCAGCAGGACTACAGGAAGACACAGCAGGTCAGCAGAGGTCAGCAGGACTACAGGAAGACACAGCAGGTCAGCAGGACTACAGGACACACACAGCAGGTCAGCAGAGGTCAGCAGGGCTACAGGAAGACACAGCAGGTCAGCAGGGCTACAGGAAGACACAGCAGGTCAGCAGGGCTACAGGAAGACACAGCAGGTCAGCAGAGGTCAGCTGGGCTACAGGAAGACACAGTAGGTCAGCAGAGGTCAGCAGGACTACAGGACACACACAGCAGGTCAGCAGAGGTCAGCAGGGCTACAGGAAGACACAGCAGGTCAGCAGAGGTCAGCTGGGCTACAGGAAGACACAGCAGGTCAGCAGAGGTCAGCAGGGCTACAGGAAGACACAGCAGGTCAGCAGGGCTACAGGAAGACACAGCAGGTCAGCAGGACTACAGGACACACACAGCAGGTCAGCAAAGGTCAGCAGGGCTACAGGAAGACACAGCAGGTCAGCAAAGGTCAGCAGGGCTACAGGAAGACACAGCAGGTCAGCAGCAGAGGTCAGCAGGGCTACAGGAAGACACAGCAGGTCAACAGAGGTCAGCAGGGCTACAGGAAGACACAGCAGGTCAGCAGAGGTCAGCAGGACTACAGGACACACACAGCAGGTCAGCAGAGGTCAGCAGGGCTACAGGACACACACAGCAGGTCAGCAGGGCTACAAGAAGACACACAGCAGGTCAGCAGAGGTCAGCAGGACTACAGGAAGACACAGCAGGTCAGCAGAGGTCAGCAGGGCTACAGGAAGACACAGCAGGTCAGCAGAGGTCAGCAGGGCTACAGGAAGACACAGCAGGTCAGCAGAGGTCAGCAGGGCTACAGGAAGACACAGCAGGTCAGCAGAGGTCAGCTGGGCTACAGGAAGACACAGCACGTCAGCAGAGGTCAGCAGGGCTACAGGAAGACACAGCAGGTCAGCAGAGGTCAGCTGGGCTACAGGAAGACACAGCAGGTCAGCAGGACTACAGGAAGACACAGCAGGTCAGCAGGGCTACAGGAAGACACAGCAGGTCAGCAGGACTACAGGAAGACACAGCAGGTCAGCAGGGCTACAGGAAGACACAGCAGGTCAGCAGGGCTACAGGAAGACACAGCAGGTCAGCAGGGCTACAGGAAGATACAGCAGGTCAGCAGGACTACAGGAAGACACAGCAGGTCAGCAGGACTACAGGAAGACACAGCAGGTCAGCAGGGCTACAGGAAGACACAGCAGGTCGGCAGGGCTACAGGAAGACACAGCAGGTCAGCAGGACTACAGGAAGACACAGCAGGTCAGCAGGGCTACAGGAAGACACAGCAGGTCAGCAGGACTACAGGAAGACACAGCAGGTCAGCAGGACTACAGGAAGACACAGCAGGTCAGCAGGGCTACAGGAAGACACAGCAGGTCAGCTGGGCTACAGGAAGACACAGCAGGTCAGCAGAGGTCAGCTGGGCTACAGGAAGACACAGCAGGTCAGCAGAGGTCAGCAGGGCTACAAGAAGACACACAGCAGGTCAGCAGAGGTCAGCAGGACTACAGGAAGACACAGCAGGTCAGCAGAGGTCAGCAGGGCTACAGGAAGACTCAGCAGGTCAGCAGGGCTACAGGAAGACACAGCAGGTCAGCAGGGCTACAGGAAGACACAGCAGGTCAGCAGGGCTACAGGAAGACACAGCAGGTCAGCAGGGCTACAGGAAGACACAGCAGGTCAGCAGGGCTACAGGAAGACACAGCAGGTCAGCAGAGGTCAGCAGGGCTACAGGAAGACACAGCAGGTCAGCAGAGGTCAGCTGGGCTACAGGAAGACACAGCAGGTCAGCAGCAGAGGTCAGCAGGGCTACAGGAAGTCACAGCAGGGCTACAGGAAGTCACAGCAGGTCAGCAGAGGTCAGCAGGACTACAGGAAGACACAGCAGGTCAGCAGAGGTCAGCTGGGCTACAGGAAGACACAGCAGGTCAGCAGAGGTCAGCAGGGCTACAGGAAGACACAGCAGGTCAGCAGCAGAGGTCAGCAGGGCTACAGGAAGACACAGCAGGTCAGCAGGGCTACAGGAAGACACACACAGCAGGTCAGCAGCAGAGGTCAGCAGGGCTACAGGAAGACACACACAGCAGGTCAGCAGAGGTCAACTGGGCTACAGGAAGACACACACAGCAGGTCAGCAGCAGAGGTCAGCAGGGCTACAGGAAGACACACAACACGTCAGCAGAGGTCAGCTGGGCTACAGGAAGGCACAGCAGGTCAGCAGGGCTACAGGAAGACACAGCAGGTCAGCAGGGCTACAGGAAGACACACAGCAGGTCAGCAGAGGTCAGCAGGGCTACGGGAAGACACACAACACGTCAGCAGAGGTCAGCAGGGCTACAAGACACACAACACGTCAGCAGAGGTCAGCAGGGCTACAGGAAGACACACAACACGTCAGCAGAGGTCAGCTGGGCTACAGGAAGACACAGCAGGTCAGCAGGGCTACAGGAAGACACACAGGGTCAGCAGAGGTCAGCAGGGCTACAGGAAGACACAGCAGGTCAGCTGGGCTACAGGAAGACACACAGCAGGTCAGCAGGGCTACAAGACACACACAGCAGGTCAGCAGGGCTACAGGAAGACACACAGGGTCAGCATAGGTCAGCAGGGCTACAGGAAGACACACAGCAGGTCAGCAGAGGTCAGCAGGGCTACAAGACACACACAGCAGGTCAGCAGAGGTCAGCTGGGCTACAGGAAGACACACAACACGTCAGCAGAGGTCAGCAGGGCTACAGGAAGACACACACAGCAGGTCAGCAGAGGTCAGCTAGGCTTCAGGACACACACAGGGTGAGCAGCTAGGTCAGCAGGGCTACAAGAAGACACAGCAGGTCAGCAGGGCCACAGGAAGACACACACAGGGTGAGCAGCTAGGTCAGCAGGGCTACAAGAAGACACAGCAGGTCAGCAGGGCCACAGGAAGACACACACAGGGTCAGCAATTAGGGCAGCAGGGCTACAGGAAGACACAGCAGGTCAGCAGGGCCACAGGAAGACACACACAGGGTGAGCAGCTAGGTCAGCAGGGCTACAAGAAGACACAGCAGGTCAGCAGGGCCACAGGAAGACACACACAGGGTCAGCAATTAGGGCAGCAGGGCTACAGGAAGACACAGCAGGTCAGCAGGGCCACAGGAAGACACACACAGGGTGAGCAGCTAGGTCAGCAGGGCTACAAGAAGACACAGCAGGTCAGCAGGGCCACAGGAAGACACACACAGGGTCAGCAATTAGGGAAGCAGGGCTACAGGAAGACACAGCAGGTCAGCAGGGCCACAGGAAGACACACACAGGGTGAGCAGCTAGGTCAGCAGGGCTACAAGAAGACACAGCAGGTCAGCAGAGGTCAGCTAGGCTACAAGAAGACACAGCAGGTCAGCAGAGGTCAGCTAGGCTACAGGAAGACACACACAGTAGGTCAGCAGAGGTCAGCACCTACCCACTAATCCTGCGATGTAAGCTCCTGAGAGACATATCACTTGAGTGTTAGCGCGCCCAGCACCTGCGGGCACCTGGCCTCAGGGATGGTGAGACAGAGGATAGTGCTGACGGCGCCCGCTGACGGCGGCGAGGGTGACGGTAGCAGGAGGTGAAGGTGACGGAAGATGTGACAGAGGAAGATGAGAGTGGTGACGCCTTTCCCATAGCTCGCGGGCTGGCGCGTCTAAGAATCAAGAGAGACGCAGCGAGAAGCGTCGTCGTGGTGGTGGTGGTGGACACTGATGGAACACTCGCACACAGATATGAGGTCACGGCATGATGGGCCGACCTCTCACAGCACACGCGAGCTATACCCGCCGCGATACACACAGGAGAGGGCGCGACTCTGCACTGGCCGGATGAGCCGGCTGGAGCCTGCCATCCCCCGCCCGCTCGCTGCCACCCGCCCGCCATCTGCCGGCAGCGGCCATAACACCCTATCCACACACCCTCATGGATGCTCTATCCTCACCACCTCATATCTATCCCTCCTCATCCTCGTAGCTCACTAGCCTCCATATCTTGGTCCAGCTTAAGCCCTAATCTCCTTATTCTTCAGGCATTCAGAGCTGCTATCTTTTCCTGATTTACTTCACCTGATGGGAGATAAGAGGCTTTGTCTCACTTGCTCCTTAGATCAGCCTTAGTTCTGTCCAAGTTTAGTCCAGGAGGTTGTGGCCAAGCTGACCCCCCATACCTGCTAGTCCCAGCTGGCTCCTGTTAGTCCCAGCTGGCTCCTGTTAGTCCCAGCTGGCTCCTGTTAGTCCCAGCTGGCTCCTGCTAGTCCCAGCTGGCTCCTGTTAGTCCCAGCTGGCTCCTGTTAGTCCCAGCTGGCTCCTGTTAGGCCCAGCTGGCTCCTGTTAGTTCCAGCTGGCTCCTGTTAGTTCCAGCTGGCTCCTGTTAGTCCCAGCTGGCTCCTGTTAGTCCCAGCTGGCTCCTGTTAGTTCCAGCTGGCTCCTGTTAGTTCCAGCTGGCTCCTGTTAGTCCCAGCTGGCTCCTGTTAGTCCCAGCTGGCTCCTGTTAGTCCCAGCTGGCTCCTGTTAGTCTCAGCTGGCTCCTGTTAGTCCCAACTGGCTCCTGTTAGTCCCAGCTGGCTCCTGTTAGTCCCAGCTGGCTCCTGTTAGTCCCAGCTGGCTCCTGTTAGTCCCAGCTGGCTCCTGTTAGTCCCAGCTGGCTCCTGTTAGTCCCAGCTGGCTCCTGTTAGTCCCAGCTGGCTCCTGTTAGTCCTAGCTGGCTCCTGTTAGTCCCAGCTGGCTCCTGTTAGTCCCAGCTGGTTCCTGTTAGTCTCAGCTGGCTCCTGTTAGTCTCAGCTGGCTCCTGTTAGTCTCAGCTGGCTCCTGTTAGTCCCAGCTGGCTCCTGTTAGTCCCAGCTGGCTCCTGTTAGTCCCAGCTGGCTCCTGTTAGTCCCAGCTGGCTCCTGTTAGTCATTTGGTCTCAAACTATTATCTCCCTGGACCACTATCAAGCCGTGTGTGGTAATGGTCCAGGGCGGACCGGAAAGTCTTCGTCTAGTCACCTTGTGGTGTGGTCTGGGGCCAGATTCACGAACCAGTTACGCAAGCACTTACGAACCTGGGGCCAGATTCACAAAGCAGTTACGCAAGCACTTACGAACCTGGGGCCAGATTCACGAAGCAGTTACGCAAACACTTACGAACCTGGGGCCAGATTCACGAAGCAGTTACGCAAGCACTTACGAACCTGGGGCCAGATTCACGAAGCAGTTACGCAAACACTTACGAACCTGGGGCCAGATTCACGAAGCAGTTACGCAAGCACTTACGAACCTGGGGCCAGATTCACGAAGCAGTTACGCAAGCACTTACGAACCTGGGGCCAGATTCGCGAAGCAGTTACGCAAGTACTTACGAACCTGGGGCCAGATTCACGAAGCAGTTACGCAAGTACCTACGAACCTGGGGCCAGATTCAGGAAGCAGTTACGCAAGCACTTACGAACCTGGGGCCAGATTCACAAAGCATTTACGCAAGCACTTACGAACCTGGGGCCAGATTCACGAAGCAGTTACGCAAGCACTTACGAACGTGTACATCTTTCCTCAATCTTTGACGGCTTTGGTTACATTTATTAAACAGTTTACAAGCATGAAAACTTGCCAATCAACTGTTGTTATTGTTATAAACAGCCTCCGGGTGCTTCCGAGCTCATTAACTGTTTAATAATTGTAAACAAAGCCGCCAAAGATTGAGAAAAGATGTACAGGTTCGTAAGTGCTTGCGTAACTGCTTCGTGAATCTGGCCCCAGGTTCGTAGGTGCTTGCGTAACTGCTTCGTGAATCTGGCCCCAGGTTCGTATGTGCTTGCGTAACTGCTTCGTGAATCTGGCCCCAGGTTCGTATGTGCTTGCGTAACTGCTTCGTGAATCTGGCCCCAGGTTCGTAGGTGCTTGCGTAACTGCTTCGTGAATCTGGCCCCAGGTTCGTAGGTGCTTGCGTAACTGCTTCGTGAATCTGGTCCCTAATCACCACCCACAACATGCACGCCAGATTCCACAAAGAATTCGAAGGTTAGAATAATTCCATTATAAGGCAACAGGTAGTACAATGCTGGTAGCCGCCCGGGGACAGGCAGACCCAAGCTTCACTACCTCGCTCAGATACCACGAACATGTAACTCAGTACATATAGCTAGACACTAGGCGTTTCCTATTGGCGCGTACCTTTCCATTGGAGACTTTAGGCGCCGTGGGGTGGAGAGGGGGGACCTGCTGCATGGGTAACAGCTTCTTGCTGCATGGGTAACAGCTTTACCCTGCATGGGTAACAGCTTCTCCCTGCGTGGGTAACAGCTTCTCCCTGCATGGGTAACAGCTTTACCCTGCATGGGTAACAGCTTTACCCTAAATGGGTAACAGCTTCTCCCTGCATGGGTAACAGCTTCTCCCTGCATGGGTAAAAACTTCTCCCTGTATGGGTAACAGCTTCTCCCTGCATGGTTAACAGCTTCTCCCTGCATGGGTAACAGCTTCTCCCTGCATGGGTAACAGCTTCTCCCTGCATGGGTAACAGCTTCTCCCTGTATGGGTAACAGCTTCTCTCTGCATGGGTAACAGCTTCTCCCCGCATGGGTAACAGCTTCTCCCTGCATGGGTAACAGCTTCTCCCTGCATGGGTAACAGCTTCTCCCTGCATGGGTAACAGCTTCTCCCTGCATGGGTAACAGCTTCTCCCTGCGTGGGTAACAGCTTCTCCCTGCATGGGTAACAGCTTTACCCTGCATGGGTAACAGCTTCTCCCTGTATGGGTAACAGCTTCTCCCTGCATGGGTAACAGCTTCTCCCTGTATGGGTAACAGCTTCTCCCCGCATGGGTAACAGCTTCTCCCTGTATGGGTAACAGCTTCTCCCTGCATGGGTAACAGCTTCTCCCCGCATGGGTAACAGCTTCTCCCTGCATGGGTAACAGCTTCTCCCTGCATGGGTAACAGCTTCTCCCTGCATGGGTAACAGCTTCTCCCCGCATGGGTAACAGCTTCTCCCTGCATGGGTAACAGCTTCTCCCTGCATGGGTAACAGCTTCTCCCTGCATGGGTAACAGCTTCTCCCTGCATGGGTAACAGCTTCTCCCTGCATGGGTAACAGCTTCTCCCTGCATGGGTAACAGCTTCTCCCTGCATGGGTAACAGCTTCTCCCTGCATGGGTAACAGCTTCTCCCTGCATGGGTAACAGCTTCTCCATGCATGGGTAACAGCTTCTCCCTGCATGGGTAACAGCTTCTCCATGCATGGGTAACAGCTTCTCCCTGCATGGGTAACAGCTTCTCCCTGCATGGGTAACAGCTTCTCCCTGCATGGGTAACAGCTTCTCCCTGCATGGGTAACAGCTTCTCCCTGCATGGGTAACAGCTTCTCCCTGCATGGGTAACAGCTTCTCCCTGCATGGGTAACAGCTTCTCCCCCGTATCAACCAACCGTGGCTTTGCGCCCTGGAGAGGCCACTCCAGACCGACAACCAGAGAGAGGTGAGAGAGAGAGAGAGGGAGAGAGGGAGAGAGAGGGAGAGAGAGGGAGAGAGAGGGGGGGGGGCGGGGGCGGGGGAAGATAATGATATGTAGGGGTGCAGGAGGAGTGGGACTCAGCTGCACCTCCACATCGCGGAAGCTGACAATATTCCAACGTGAGGGTGGAATAACATGTTATGGCCATGCTGGCCATAACATGCTGGCCATAACATGCTGGCCATAACTTGCTGGCCATAACATGCTGGCCATACCCTGCTGGCCATAACACGCTGGCCATAACACGCTGGCCATAACACGCTGGCCATAACCTGCTGGCCATAACCTGCTGGCCATAACTTGCTGGCCATAACATGCTGGCCATAACCTGCTGGCCATAACCTGCTGGCCATAACTTGCTGGCCATAACACGCTGGCCATAACACGCTGGCCATAACTTGCTGGCCATAACATGCTGGCCATAACACGCTGGCCATAACACGCTGGCCATAACCTGCTGGCCATAACCTGCTGGCCATAACACGCTGGCCATAACACGCTGGCCATAACACGCTGGCCATAACACGCTGGCCATAACACGCTGGCCATAACATGCTGGCCATAACCTGCTGGCCATAACACGCTGGCCATAACCTGTTGGCCATAACATGCTGGCCATAACCTGCTGGCCATAACCTGTTGGCCATAACATGCTGGCCATAACACGCTGGCCATAACCTGTTGGCCATAACATGCTGGCCATAACCTGCTGGCCATAACCTGTTGGCCATAACATGCTGGCCATAACCTGCTGGCCATAACCTGTTGGCCATAACATGCTGGCCATAACCTGTTGGCCATAACATGCTGGCCATAACACGCTGGCCATAACCTGTTGGCCATAACATGCTGGCCATAACACGCTGGCCATAACACGCTGGCCATAACACCCTGGCCATAACACCCTGGCCATAACATGTTGGCCATAACACGCTGGCCATAACCTGCTGGCCATAACATGCTGGCCATAACCTGCTGGCCATAACATGCTGGCCATAACCTGTTGGCCATAACATGCTGGCCATAACCTGCTGGCCATAACACCCTGGCCATAACACGCTGGCCATAACCTGTTGGCCATAACATGCTGGCCATAACCTGCTGGCCATAACACGCTGGCCATAACCTGTTGGCCATAACATGCTGGCCATAACCTGCTGGCCATAACACGCTGGCCATAACCTGCTGGCCATAACCTGCTGGCCATAACACGCTGGCCATAACACCCTGGCCATAACCTGCTGGCCATAACCTGCTGGCCATAACATGCTGGCCATAACATGCTGGCCATAACACGCTGGCCATAACATGCTGGCCATAACATGCTGGCCATAACATGCTGGCCATAACACGCTGGCCATAACACCCTGGCCATAACACCCTGGCCATAACATGCTGGCCATAACCTGCTGGCCATAACATGCTGGCCATAACCTGCTGGCCATAACACGCTGGGCATAACCTGCTGGCCATAACATGCTGGCCATAACATGCTGGCCATAACACGCTGGCCATAACACCCTGGCCATAACACGCTGGCCATAACACGCTGGCCATAACCTGCTGGCCATAACATGCTGGCCATAACATGCTGGCCATAACCTGCTGGCCATAACACCCTGGCCATAACACGCTGGCCATAACACGCTGGCCATAACCTGCTGGCCATAACATGCTGGCCATAACATGCTGGCCATAACCTGCTGGCCATAACACGCTGGCCATAACACGCTGGCCATAACACGCTGGTCATAACACGCTGGCCATAACACGCTGGCCATAACATGCTGGCCATAACATGCTGGCCATAACCTGCTGGCCATAACACGCTGGCCATAACACGCTGGCCATAACACGCTGGTCATAACACGCTGGTCATAACACGCTGGCCATAACATGCTGGCCATAACATGCTGGCCATAACATGCTGGCCATAACCTGCTGGCCATAACACGCTGGCCATAACACGCTGGCCATAACACGCTGGTCATAACACGCTGGCCATAACACCCTGGCCATAACACCCTGGCCATAACACCCTGGCCATAACATGCTGGCCATAACCTGCTGGCCATAACATGCTGGCCATAACCTGCTGGCCATAACATGCTGGCCATAACCTGCTGGCCATAACATGCTGGCCATAACCTGCTGGCCATAACATGCTGGCCATAACCTGCTGGCCATAACACGCTGGCCATAACCTGCTGGCCATAACATGCTGGCCATAACACGCTGGCCATAACACCCTGGCCATAACACCCTGGCCATAACATGCTGGCCATAACATGCTGGCCATAACCTGCTGGCCATAACCTGCTGGCCATAACCTGCTGGCCATAACCTGCTGGCCATAACACGCTGGCCATAACACGCTGGCCATAACATGCTGGCCATAACATGCTGGCCATAACACGCTGGCCATAACACGCTGGCCATAACACGCTGGCCATAACATGCTGGCCATAACACCCTGGCCATAACCTGCTGGCCATAACATGCTGGCCATAACACCCTGGCCATAACCTGCTGGCCATAACATGCTGGCCATAACATGCTGGCCATAACATGCTGGCCATAACATGCTGGCCATAACATGCTGGCCATAACATGCTGGCCATAACATACTGGCCATAACATGCTGGCCATAACATGCTGGCCATAACATGCTGGCCATAACATGCTGGCCATAACATGCTGGCCATAACACGCTGGCCATAACATGCTGGCCATAACACGCTGGCCATAACACGCTGGCCATAAAATGCTGCCCATGACATGCTGGCCATAACCTGCTGGCCATAACACGCTGGCCATAACACGCTGGCCATAACATGCTGGCCATAACATGCTGGCCATAACCTGCTGGCCATAACCTGCTGGCCATAACCTGCTGGCCATAACCTGCTGGCCATAACACGCTGGCCATAACACGCTGGCCATAACCTGCTGGCCATAACCTGCTGGCCATAACCTGCTGGCCATAACACGCTGGCCATAACACGCTGGCCATAACCTGCTGGCCATAACCTGCTGGCCATAACATGCTGGCCATAACACGCTGGCCATAACACGCTGGCCATAACATGCTGCCCATAACATGCTGGCCATAACCTGCTGGCCATAACACGCTGGCCATAACACGCTGGCCATAACACGCTGGCCATAACATGCTGGCCATAACATGCTGGCCATAACCTGCTGGCCATAACCTGCTGGCCATAACCTGCTGGCCATAACCTGCTGGAGATAACACGCTGGCCATAACACGCTGGCCATAACCTGCTGGCCATAACCTGCTGGCCATAACCTGCTGGCCATAACATGCTGGCCATAACATGCTGGCCATAACCTGCTGGCCATAACATGCTGGCCATAACATGCTGGCCATAACATGCTGGCCATAACATGCTGGCCATAACATGCTGGCCATAACCTGCTGGCCATAACCTGCTGGCCATAACATGCTGGCCATAACACGCTGGCCATAACACGCTGGCCATAACATGCTGGCCATAACATGCTGGCCATAACATGCTGGCCATAACATGCTGGCCATAACCTGCTAGCCATAACCTGCTGGCCATAACACGCTGGCCATAACATGCTGGCCATAACATGCTGGCCATAACCTGCTGGCCATAACCTGCTGGCCATAACATGCTGGCCATAACCTGCTGGCCATAACACGCTGGCCATAACACGCTGGCCATAACCTGCTGGCCATAACACGCTGGCCATAACACGCTGGCCATAACATGCTGGCCATAACATGCTGGCCATAACATGCTGGCCATAACATGCTGGCCATAACCTGCTGGCCATAACACGCTGGCCATAACCTGCTGGCCATAACCTGCTGGCCATAACCTGCTGGCCATAACACGCTGGCCATAACATGCTGGCCATAACCTGCTGGCCATAACACGCTGGCCATAACCTGCTGGCCATAACACGCTGGCCATAACCTGCTGGCCATAACCTGCTGGCCATAACACGCTGGCCATAACATGCTGGCCATAACATGCTGGCCATAACATGCTGGCCATAACACCTTGGCCATAACATGCTGGCCATAACATGCTGGCCATAACACCCTGACCATAACATGCTGGCCATAACATGCTGGCCATAACATGCTGGCCATAACCTGCTGGCCATAACCTGCTGGCCATAACATGCTGACCATAACATGCTGGCCATAACATGCTGGCCATAACCTGCTGGCCATAACATGCTGGCCATAACATGCTGGCCATAACACCCTGGCCATAACATGCTGGCCATAACCTGCTGGCCATAACCTGCTGGCCATAACCTGCTGGCCATAACATGCTGGCCATAACACCCTGGCCATAACACGCTGGCCATAACATGCTGGCCATAACACGCTGGCCATAACCTGCTGGCCATAACATGCTGGCCATAACCTGCTGGCCATAACCTGCTGGCCATAACACGCTGGCCATAACATGCTGGCCATAACACGCTGGCCATAACATGCTGGCCATAACATGCTGGCCATAACCTGCTGGCCATAACCTGCTGGCCATAACACGCAGGCCATAACCTGCTGGCCATAACATGCTGGCCATAACATGCTGGCCATAACCTGCTGGCCATAACATGCTGGCCATAACCTGCTGGCCATAACACGCTGGCCATAACCTGCTGGCCATAACATGCTGGCCATAACATGCTGGCCATAACACGCTGGCCATAACATGCTGGCCATAACATGCTGGCTATAACACGCTGGCCATAACACGCTGGCCATAACCTGCTGGCCATAACATGCTGGCCATAACCTGCTGGCCATAACATGCTGGCCATAACACGCTGGCCATAACATGCTGGCCATTACACGCTGGCCATAACATGCTGGCCATAACATGTTGGCCATAACCCGCTGGCCATAACACGCTGGCCATAACATGCTGGCCATAACACGCTGGCCATAACACGCTGGCCATAACACGCTGGCCATAACACGCTGGCCATAACACGCTGGCCATAACATGTTGGCCATAACATGCTGGCCATAACACGCTGGCCATAACATGCTGCCCATAACACGCTGGCCATAACATGCTGGCCATAACATGCTGGCCATAACACGCTGGCCATAACATGCTGGCCATAACTTGCTGGCCATAACATGCTGGCCATAACATGCTGGCCATAACACGCTGGCCATAACACGCCTGCCATAACATGCTGGCCCTAACATGCTGGCCATAAACTGTTGGCCATAACATGCTGGCCATAACATGCTGGCCATAAACTGTTGGCCATAACACGCTGGCCATAACATGCTGGCCATAACATGCTGGCCATAAACTGTTGGCCATAACATGCTGGCCATAACACGCTGGCCATAACATGCTGGCCATAACATGCTGGCCATAACCTGCTGGCCATAACACGCTGGCCATAACATGCTGGCCATAACCTGCTGGCCATAACATGCTGGCAATAACACGCTGGCCATAACACGCTGGCCATAACACGCTGGCCATAACATCCTGGCCATAACATGCTGGCCATAACCTGCTGGCCATAACATGCTGGCCGTAACCAGCTGGCCATAACATGCTGGCCATAACATGCTGGCCATAATATGCTGGCCATAACCTGCTGGCCATAACCTACTGGCCATAACCTGCTGGCCATAACCTGCTGGCCATAACCTGCTGGCCATAACCTGCTGGCCATATCCTGCTAGCCATAACCTGCTGGCCATAACATGCTGGCCATAACATGCTGGCCATAACACGCTGGCCACAACACGCTGGCCATAACACGCTGGCCATAACACGCTGGCCATAACACGCTGGCCATATCCTGCTGGCCATAACCTGCTGGCCATAACATGCTGGCCATAACACGCTGGCCATAACATGCTGGCCATAACATGCTGGCCATAACACGCTGGCCATAACCTGCTGGCCATAACCTGCTGGCCATATCCTGCTGGCCATAACACGCTGGCCATAACATGCTGGCCATAACATGCTGGCCATATCCTGCTGGCCATAACCTGCTGGCCATAACATGCTGGCCATAACACGCTGGCCATAACATGCTGGCCATAACATGCTGGCCATAACACGCTGGCCATAACCTGCTGGCCATAACCTGCTGGCCATATCCTGCTGGCCATAACACGCTGGCCATAACATGCTGGCCATATCCTGCTGGCCATAACACGCTGGCCATAACATGCTGGCCATAACATGCTGGCCATATCCTGCTGGCCATATCCTGCTGGCCATAACACCCTGGCCATAACACCCTGGCCATAACACCCTGGCCATAACACCCTGGCCACAACATCACCAGGCAGACAATGGCCAGGACTGACACCAAACACAACTTAACACATTAAAATATATAATAAATATATTCCAAAGCTATTAATTTATAATTTAATTTTTTTACCTTGGCCATTGGCTTGGCCCGAGAATAAACCAATTAGGTGTTGAAGGTTTAAATGCTGTTAAAAATATTACACATGATTTGGTGTTTATTATAAGGCCAAATGTAGAGTACCAGTTAGTAACTATATTTAGCTGAGGTGCTAGTTAACTTTGTGGGGCACATACAGCTAGGTTTACAGGACACATACAGGCAACTTTACGTGATACATGCAGCCAAGTTTACATGGCACTTACAGCCAAGCTTACATGACACTTACAGGCAACTTTACGTGATACATGCAGCCAAGTTTACATGACACTTACAGGCAACTTTACGTGATACATGCAGCCAAGTTTACATGACACTTACAGGCAACTTTACATGACACATACAGCCAAGCTTACATGACACATACAGCCAAGTTTACTTGACACTTACAGGCAACTTTACGTGATACATGCAGCCAAGTTTACATGACACTTACAGGCAACTTTACGTGATACATGCAGCCAAGTTTACATGACACTTACAGGCAACTTTACATGACACATACAGCCAAGCTTACATGACACATACAGCCAAGTTTACTTGACACTTACAGGCAACTTTACGTGATACATGCAGCCAAGTTTACATGACACTTACAGGCAACTTTACGTGATACATGCAGCCAAGTTTACATGACACTTACAGGCAACTTTACATGACACATACAGCCAAGCTTACATGACACATACAGCCAAGTTTACTTGACACTTACAGGCAACTTTACGTGATACATGCAGCCAAGTTTACATGACACTTACAGGCAACTTTACGTGATACATGCAGCCAAGTTTACATGACACTTACAGGCAACTTTACATGACACATACAGCCAAGCTTACATGACACATACAGCCAAGTTTACATGACACTTACAGGCAACTTTACGTGATATATGCAGCCAAGTTTACATGACACATACAGGCAAGTTTGCATGACACATACAACCAAGTTTACATGACACATACAGCCAAGTTTACATGACACATACAGCCAAGTTTACATGACACATACAGCCAAGTTTACCGGACACATACAGCCAACTTTACGTGATACATACAGCCAACTTTACATGACACATACCGCCAAGCTTACATGACACATACAGCCAACTTTACATGACACATACAGCCAAGCTTACATGACACATACAGCCAAGTTTACCGGACACATACAGGCAACTTTACGTGATACATGCAGCCAAGTTTACATGACACATCCCGCCAAGTTTACATGACACATACAGCTAAGTTTACATGACACATACAGCCAAGTTTACATAACACATACAGCCAAGTTTACATGACACATACAGCCAAGTTTACAGGACACATACAGCCAAGTTTACATGACACGTAGAGCCAAGTTTACATGACACATACAGCCAAGTTTACATGACACATACAGCCAAGTTTACATGACACGTAGAGCCAAGTTTACATGACACGTAGAGCCAAGTTTACATGACACGTAGAGCCAAGTTATGACGTCTGCTGGTGGCGCGGGAAACTATATTATACACCTTAAAACATCGCCTCAAGTCCACACAACATGGGGTGCCACACAACATGGGGTGCCACACAACATGGGTGCCACACAACATGGGGTGCCACACAACATGGGGTGCCACACAACATGGGGTGCCACACAACATGGGTGCCACACAACATGGGGTGCCACACAACATGGGGTGCCACACAACATGGGGTGCCACACAACATGGGGTGCCACACAACATGGGGTGCCACACAACATGGGGTGCCACACAACATGGGGTGCCACACAACATGGGGTGCCACACAACATGGGTGCCACACAACATGGGGTGCCACACAACATGGGGTGCCACACAACATGGGGTGCCACACAACATGGGGTGCCACACAACATGGGTGCCACACAACATGGGGTGCCACACAACATGGGGTGCCACACAACATGGGTGCCACACAACATGGGGTGCCACACAACATGGGTGCCACACAACATGGGGTGCCACACAACATGGGTGCCACACAACATGGGGTGCCACACATGGGGTTCCACACAACATGGGGTGCCACACAACATGGGTGCCACACAACATGGGGTGCCACACAACATGGGTGCCACACAACATGGGGTGCCACACAACATGGGTGCCACACAACATGGGGTGCCACACATGGGGTGCCACACAACATGGGGTGCCACACAACATGGGTGCCACACAACATGGGGTGCCACACAACATGGGGTGCCACACAACATGGGGAGCCACACAACATGGGTGCCACACAACATGGGGTGCCACACATGGGGTGCCACACAACATGGGGTGCCACACAACATGGGTGCCACACAACATGGGGTGCCACACAACATGGGGTGCCACACAACATGGGTGCCACACAACATGGGGTGCCACACATGGGGTGCCACACATGGGGTGCCACACAACATGGGGTGCCACACATGGGGTGCCACACAACATGGGGTGCCACACATGGGGTCCCACACAACATGGGTGCCACACAACATGGGTGCCACACAACATGGGGTGCCACACAACATGGGGTGCCACACAACATGGGTGCCACACAACATGGGTGCCACACAACATGGGGTGCCACACAACATGGGGTGCCACACATGGGGTGCCACACAACATGGGGTGCCACACAACATGGGTGCCACACAACATGGGGTGCCACACAACATGGGGTGCCACACAACATGGGGTGCCACACAACATGGGGTGCCACACATGGGGTCCCACACAACATGGGTGCCACACAACATGGGGTGCCACACATGGGGTGCCACACAACATGGGGTGCCACACAACATGGGGTGCCACACAACATGGGTGCCACACATGGGGTGCCACACAACATGGGGTGCCACACAACATGGGTGCCACACAACATGGGGTGCCACACAACATGGGGTGCCACACAACATGGGGTGCCACACATGGGGTGCCACACAACATGGGGTGCCACACAACATGGGTGCCACACAACATGGGGTGCCACACAACATGGGGTGCCACACATGGGGTGCCACACAACATGGGTGCCACACAACATGGGGTGCCACACATGGGGTGCCACACAACATGGGGTGCCACACAACATGGGGTGCCACACAACATGGGTGCCACACATGGGGTGCCACACAACATGGGGTGCCACACAACATGGGTGCCACACAACATGGGGTGCCACACAACATGGGGTGCCACACAACATGGGGTGCCACACATGGGGTGCCACACAACATGGGGGCCACACACCACAATTCTCACTTCCCAAACGACCAAACATCTGAACCTGGGCTGAAACAGATGTCTTTCCACAGGCAGTCCTTATGGCCTAATTTAAGCCTATTGCCGTGTATTAGAGGACTGTTGTGGGTTGCATTACACGAGGTAGTGGTCGATGCTGTCACCAGCACTTCTGACTGTGAATGGCCCTTAATCGTAGGCAACTTTCTGCCCCCTTAATGTCAGCAGAAGTTTCTGACCCCTAATGTGGTACACCCTCCCTCAATACATCTCCCCATTTGGGCAATCCTGCCCATTTACCTTCCCGCTAATGGCGGGAAGGTAAATGGGTAGGCCGTGAAATAGGCCGTGAAATAGGCTCTTACAGAGCAGAAAGACCCGTGAAATGTAAGTTTAGAATGTAAGAAATGTAAGAGTTGGCCGATAACTACGTCATTACAGCTTCCCGATACTCAGCCAGGGCTTTCTGCCCCATCGCTTGCCCACATCAAGGTAAGTGTAGGGGAGATGACGAAGGCAAAGGGTCGTAGCAAGAGAGTTATCAAAATATAGAGAGGCAACGAGCGGAGTGCCTCAAGGATTGGTACTAAGGTCCATTCTGTTCCTGGCGGAGTAGATAATCTACCACAGGCTCGTGCTTGTCTACTTTTTGGTGAAGTAGCTTTAAGTTATAGCTCTCAGTCTTCACCTTCAAGTGACAGCTCTCTGTCTTCACCCTCAAGTGACAGTTCTCTGTCTCCACCTTCAAGTGACAGCTCTCTGTCTTCACCTTCAAGTGACAGCTCTCTGTCTTCACCTTCAAGTGACAGCTCTCTGTCTTCACCTTCAAGTGACAGCTCTCTGTCTCGACCTTCAAGTGACAGCTCTCTGTCTCGACCTTCAAGTGACAGCTCTCTGTCTCCACCTTCAAGTGACAGCTCTCTGTCTCGACCTTCAAGTGACAGCTCTCTGTCTCGACCTTCAAGTGACAGCTCTCTGTCTTCACCTTCAAGTGACAGCTCTCTGTCTTCACCTTCAAGTGACAGCTCTCTGTCTTCACCTTCAAGTGACAGCTCTCTGTCTCCACCTTCAAGTGACAGCTCTCTGTCTCCACCTCCAAGTGACAGCTCTCTGTCTTCACCTCCAAGTGACAGCTCTCTGTCTTCACCTTCAAGTGACAGCTCTCTGTCTTCACCTTCAAGTGACAGCTCTCTGTCTTCACCTTCAAGTGACAGCTCTCTGTCTTCACCTTCAAGTAACAGCTGTCAGCGTCACCAGGGGAGGCTGTCAGCGTCACTGGGGAGGCTCACAGCTGTCAGCGTCACCAGGGGAGGCTGTCAGCGTCACTAGGGGAGGCTCACAGCTGTCAGCGTCACCAGGGAAGGCTCACAGCTGTCAGCGTCACCAGGGGAGGCTGTCAGCGTCACTAGGGGAGGCTCACAGCTGTCAGCGTCACCAGGGGAGGCTGTCAGCGTCACTAGGGAAGGCTCACAGCTGTCAGCGTCTCTAGGGGAGGCTCACAGCTGTCAGCGTCACTAGGGGAGGCTGTCAGCGTCTCTAGGGGAGGCTCACAGCTGTCAGCGTCACCAGGGGAGGCTCACAGCTGTCAGCGTCATCAGGGGAGGCTGTCAGCGTCACTAGGGGAGGCTCACAGCTGTCAGCGTCTCTAGGGGAGGCTCACAGCTGTCAGCGTCACTAGGGGAGGCTGTCAGCGTCTCTAGGGGAGGCTCACAGCTGTCAGCGTCACCAGGGGAGGCTGTCAGCGTCACTAGGGGAGGCTCACAGCTGTCAGCGACACTAGGGGAGGCTCACAGCTGTCAGCGTCACTAGGGGAGGCTCACAGCTGTCAGCGTCACCAGGGGAGGCTGTCAGCGTCACTAGGGGAGGCTCACAGCTGTCAGCGTCACCAGGGGAGGCTGTCAGCGTCACTAGGGGAGGCTCACAGCTGTTAGCGTCTCTAGGGGAGGCTCACAGCTGTCAGCGTCACTAGGGGAGGCTGTCAGCGTCTCTAGGGGAGGCTCACAGCTGTCAGCGTCACTAGGAGAGGCTCACAGCTGTCAGCGTCTCTAGGGGAGGCTCACAGCTGTCAGCGTCACCAGGGCAGGCTCACAGCTGTCAGCGTCACTAGGGGAGGCTCACAGCTGTCAGCGTCTCTAGGGGAGGCTCACAGCTGTCAGCGTCACCAGGGGAGGCTCACAGCTGTCAGCGTCACCAGGGGAGGCTCACAGCTGTCAGCGTCACAAGGGGAGGCTCACAGCTGTCAGCGTCACCAGGGGAGGCTCACAGCTGTCAGCGTCACTAGGAGAGGCTCACAGCTGTCAGCGTCACTAGGAGAGGCTCACAGCTGTCAGCGTCACCAGGGGAGGCTCACAACTGTCAGCGTCACTAGGGGAGGCTCACAGCTGTCAGCGTCACTAGGAGAGGCTCACAGCTGTCAGCGTCACCAGGGGAGGCTCACAGCTGTCAGCGTCACTAGGGGAGGCTCACAGCTGTCAGCGTCACCAGGGGAGGCTCACAGCTGTCAGCGTCACCAGGGGAGGCTCACAGCTGTCAGCGTCACTAGGGGAGGCTCACAGCTGTCAGCGTCACTAGGAGAGGCTCACAGCTGTCAGCGTCACCAGGGGAGGCTCACAGCTGTCAGCGTCACCAGGGGAGGCTCACAGCTGTCAGCGTCACCAGGGGAGGCTCACAGCTGTCAGCGTCACTAGGGGAGGCTCACAGCTGTCAGCGTCACTAGGAGAGGCTCACAGCTGTCAGCGTCACCAGGGGAGGCTCACAGCTGTCAGCGTCACCAGGGGAGGCTCACAGCTGTCAGCGTCACCAGGGGAGGCTGTCAGCGTCACCAGGGGAGGCTGTCAGCGTCACTAGGGGAGGCTGTCAGCGTCACCAGGGGAGGCTCACAGCTGTCAGCGTCACCAGGGGAGGCTGTCAGCGTCACCAGGGGAGGCTCACAGCTGTCAGCGTCACCAGGGGAGGCTGTCAGCGTCACCAGGGGAGGCTCACAGCTGTCAGCAGAATATTCACACTGGTTGTGGACCAAGTTGTCCCTCGGAGGATTAACAGCTTGAGCGCCCCGCCTCCTCCAGTGCGGCCCGAGCCGCGAAGACTTGCTAAGTTGTTCTGGTTAAGTTATTGTTGGGGTCCCTAGGGACGGGGGTCCGTGAGGGGCCCCTCCCTCACACCTTGTGAGGGAGCTGGGCCCCCCCTCACACCCTGTGAGGGAGCTGGACCCCCCCTCACACCCTGTGAGGGAGCTGGACCTCCCTCACACCCTGTGAGGGAGCTGGACCTCCCTCACGACCTGTGAGGGAGCTGGGCCCCCCCTCACACCCTGTGAGGGAGCTGGACCTCCCTCACGACCTGTGAGGGATCTGTGCCTCCCTCACACCCTGTGAGGGAGCTGGGCCTCCTTCAAACCCTGTGAGGGAGCTGGGCCTCCCTCACACCCTGTGAGGGAGCTGGGCCTTCCTCACACCCTGTGAGGGAGCTGGGCCTCCCTCACACCCTGTGAGGGAGCTGGGCCTCCTTCAAACCCTGTGAGGGAGCTGGACCTCCTTCACACCCTGTGAGGGATCTGTGCCTCCCTCACACCCTGTGAGGGATCTGTGCCTCCCTCACACCCTGTGAGGGATCTGTGCCTCCCTCACACCTTGTGAGGGAGTTCATAGGGTTCACAATAAGGTATGGGGTATATCGACATACACATTCTAGAATATAACACATTCTGGAGTTACCATGTCCAGTGAGAGAGGCACATATGAGATATATTTAGCAAACTCAAAATAATAGAAAATCTAACACTTGTAACAGAGTTCAGCCTTGTATTCCCCCTTTTCCTGCATATAAGAGTCATAATTCCCTATCTGTAAATACCTAGAAGTTGTGGGTTGATTTTATGACACTTGTGAGGAAGCATAATGACCCAAACAGAAGAAATAACGATTTAAGTTTATTTTGGGATGAGGCTAGGAGCCGAGACATCGTCAAATATGGCGGAGGGAAGCAGTATTACCGCCCGAAGGCGAGGCCCCCCGGTGCATTCTGGGTACGGCGCCAGCCGTGGCGTGATTGGCTGGCGGGTGGGGCTTGGCCGAGTGGACCAATGGCGTCGCGCCCCGGGCGTGACGTAGGCACGAGAGCAGGGCGCCCCTGCAGGGAACCGGAAAGTCTAACCTCACTTGCTACCAGGTGTCAGGCTGAGCGGAAGTGCGTTCGAGAACCCGTCAGTGAGACGTATAGGCCTCCAGAGCGGTATAATTCGAGCAGCTTATGTGTGAGCACGAAGAGGGTGACCTGTCGACTCCCGAGGGAGTATGAGGCAGAGCTGACCTGGTGTGGGGACGACATCAGGGGCTCGAGGACGGCCGTGAGCCTCAGTACCTTCGAGGAGCGACACTGGGAGCATTATTGGACCTCCTGCGGGTTGGAGGTCCAATAATGCTCCCAGTGCCGTCGGGATCTGTGTAGAGGACACCTGGGTACCAGTCATGGTCCTCACACACCTTTAATGTGAATA
>NC_059660.1:4918667-4963667 GCF_020424385.1 Procambarus clarkii | reverse complement strand
GTGGTGTGTTGTGTTGTGGAGTCTTGTGGTGGGGTGTGTGGTGTGTTGTGGTGTTGTGGTAACAAGAGTGGTGAGGGGGGGGTGTTACTGAGCACCCACACAGTTATAACAAGAGTACTACACTGCCAGAATTAATGTACCATCGAGTTTCAAGTGGCACTTGGCCTCGAGGTGAAGCGAGTCAAGTTGGAGACCTTGTATGAACTCTTACGGGCGAGCGACCCCACCAGGAGTGAACATTGAGTTCCCGTGTTGAAGGGCGCCCCAGTAACTCAGGAGTGGCCGGGTCACGCCACTCCCTGCGGGGTGTCGGGTAGGGAACTCTGCCCCGCAGGTCGACTGAGGGGCTGCCTCCCCGGAGGTAAAGAGTGGAACAAATCCACAAGGGCCGTGACGAGGATTCGAACCAGCGTCAGAGAGCATCCCAGACGCTGCGTTAATCGACTGAGCTACGACATGGTAAAAGAATTGCAACCAGAAATCCTGGTTGGTGTCTCGGAGAGGCTCGGAGAGTTTTTAGCAAGGGATTTTCTTTTGTTTTCTTTCAAGTGGTTTGGATTTTCTAGCAGCCATAAGGTTGTTCTGCGCCTGGCAAGTTAGGCCAAACACAAGACTGGTGCTTGACAGTTCCGTCAAGCATTTGTTTTTATTCTCAAACACGCTTAACATTGTTTGGATTCAGGTTATATTAATGGAATTATAAAATAAAGGTTTTGTTATCGTGCGAGAGAATGACTGTCATTAAGGTCCATGTGTGTACTTATCCTTAATGTAACTCTGGTTATTATTGTTCTCATCTGACTGTGTGGCAGGCAATGTGTACACACACACACACACACACACACACACACACACACACACACACACACACACACACACACACACACACACACACACACACACACGCACACACACACACACACACACGCACACGCACACGCACACACACACACACATTAGACAGTGATGTGGTGGAGGCTGACTCCATACACAGTTTCAAGTGTAGATATGATAGAGCCCAATAGGCTCAGGAATCTGTACACCAGTTGATTGACGGTTGAGAGGCGGGACCAAAGAGCCAGAGCTCAACCCCCGCAAGCACAATTAGGTGAGTACAATTAGGTGAGTACACACACACACACACACACACACACACAGATGGTCAGGGAAATGGCTACTGGAGTTTAACACCAGTAAATGTAAAGTTATGGAAATGGGATCAGGTGACAGGAGACCAAAGGGACAGTACACAATGAAGGGGAACAGCCTACCTGTAACGATTCGAGAAAGAGACCTGGGAGTGGATGTGACACCTAATCTAACTCCTGAGGCACATATAAATAGGATAACGACAGCAGCGTACTCTACACTGGCGAAAATTAGAACTTCATTCAGAAACCTAAATGAGGAAGCTTTTAGGGCGCTTTACACTGCCTACGTGAGACCCGTCTTAGAGTATGCCGCGCCATCATGGAGCCCCCACCTGAAGAAACACATAAAGAAACTGGAGAAGGTTCAGAGGTTTGCGACGAGGCTTGTCCCAGAGCTACGAGGGATGGGATATGAAGAGCGGCTGAAGGAACTGAACCTTACGACACTAGAGAAAAGAAGGGAGAGAGGAGATATGATAGGGACATATAAAATACTCAGGGGAATTGACAAAGTGGAAATAGATGAAATGTTCACACGTAATAATAACAGAACGAGGGGACATGGGTGGAAACTGGAAACTCAGATGAGTCACAGAGATGTTAGGAAGTTTTCTTTAGCGTGAGAGTAGTAGAAAAATGGAATGCACTTGGGGAACAGGTTGTGGAAGCAAATACTATTCATACTTTTAAAACTAGGTATGATAGGGAAATGGGACAGGAGTCATTGCTGTAAACAACCGATAGCTAGAAAGGCGGGATCCAAGAGTCAATGCTCGATCCTGCAAGCACATATAGGTGAGTACATATAGGTGAGTACACACACGATTCCCAGATAAATTGGGAATCAAGGAATCCCCATCTAGGGGAAGAAACGTGGGGAGCAAAGTTAGTAGATGTTATAGACAGGAATTTCCTAACACAACATGTGAAGGAAGACACAAGGGAAAGAGGAGGAGATGCACCGAGCCTATTAGACCTGATTTTCACCCAGAACGTAGAAGACATCGAGAATTTGGAACATAAAATACCTCTAGGGGCCAGCGACCATTGTGTCCTAGTCTTTGACTACATGATGGAACTCAAACTTGTGACCATGGGACAAGAGGTCTGGGAAAGGAGAGTTGACTACAGGAAAGGGGATTACAGAAGGATTATCTTGAGATCTTGAGGTTATCTTGAGATGATTACGGGGCTTAGTGTCCCCGCGGCCCGGTCCTCGACCAGGCCTCCACCCCCAGGAAGCAGCCCGTGACAGCTGACTAACTCCCAGATACCTATTAACTGCTAGGTAACAGGAGCATCAGGGTGAAAGAAACTCTGCCCATTGTTTCTCGCCGGCGCCTGGGATCGAACCCGGGACCACAGGATCACGCGTCCAGTGTTCTGTATACTCAGCCGCCGGCTCCCTAAGGGACTACCTGGGTGAAGGTCAGTGGGAGGAAGAAATTAGAGGAAAAACAGCCCAAGATATGATGGACCAAGTCATAGGGAAATGCCAGGAGGCCGAAGAGAGATTTATTCCAACAGTAAAAAAAAAAAAAGTAGGAGGGAATATAAATTAATATAATAGTTTAATAGACAGTGTCAGGAAGCAAAAGTGAGAAGCAGGAGGGAGTGGAGGAAGTACAGAAGACAAAGGACAACAGGATCAACAGAGCAACAGAGCTAGGAACGATTACATTATCATAAGAAGAGCATCGGAAAGTAATTATGAGAACGATACTGCGATCAAAGCGAAAAAGCAACCTAAATTACTACATAGCCATATAAGAAGAAAAATGTCGGTGAACGACCAAGTGACAAGACTAAGACAGAGGGGGCATATACTGAAAGTGACAAAGAAATCTGCGAGGCACTGAATGCCAGTTTCCATGGAGTGTTCACTACCGAGCCTGAGCAGTTCCCATTGTTGGAAGGGGTTACCCTAGATGAAAGACTATCAGATATAGAGGTGACAACAGAGGAGGTAATGAAACAGTTGACAACACTGGATGCAACTAAAGCAGTTGGACCAGACAAAGTATCACCGTGGATACTAAAAGAAGCAGCACAGGCCCTCAGCGTGCCTCTGGCAATGACCTTTAATGAATCACTTACGTCGGGAGAATTGCCCAGTTGCTGGAAGAAGGCAAATGTCGTGCCGATCTTCAAGAAAGGAGATAGGGAGGAGGCCCTTAACTACAGACCTGTATCACTGACAAGCATCCCCTGTAAAATACTGGAAAGAATAATTAGGCTACGACTGGTTGCACACCTGGAGAACATTAGGTTTGTGAACAAACATCAACATGGGTTCTGGACAGGGAAATCGTGCCTAACAAACCCTTTGGAATTCTATGATAAAATAACGAGGATAAGACAGGACAGAGATGGTTGGGCAGACTGCATATTTCTGGACAGCCAAAAAGCCTTTGATACAGTACCGCACATGAGACTGCTGTTCAAGCTCGAGAGGCAGGCGGGGGTGGGGGGAAAGGTCCTAGCATGGATAAGGAACTACCTAACAGGAAGGAGTCAGAGTTACGGTAAGGGGCGAGAAGTCGGACTGGCGAACAGTAACAAGTGGAGTACCTCAAGGATCGGTGCTGGGACCAATTCTGTTTCTAATATATGTTAACGACATGTTTACAGGCGTAGAGTCCTACATGTCGATGTTTGCGGATGACGCAAAGTTGATGAGAAGAGTTGTGACAGATGAGGATTGTAGGATCCTCCAAGAGGACCTGAACAGGTTGCAGAGATGGTCAGAGAAATGGCTACTGGAGTTCAACACGAGCAAATGTAAAGTTATGGAAATGGGACTAGGTGATAGGAGACCAAAGGGACAGTACACAATGAAGGGGAACAGCCTACCTGTGACGACGCGAGAAAGAGACCTGGGAGTGGACGTAACACCTAATCTGTCTCCTGAGGCACATATTAATAGGATAACGACAGCAGCGTACTCTACACTGGCAAAAGTTAGAACATCATTCAGAGACCTAAGTAAGGAGGCATTTAGGGCGCTTTACACTGCCTACGTGAGGCCAGTCTTAGAGTATGCCGCCTCATCATGGAGTCCCCATCTGAAGGAACACATAAGATTGCCAGTGCCAGGGAGAGTGCCAGTGCCAGGGAGATTGCCAGTGCCAGAGAGTGCCAGTGCCAGAGAGAGTGCCAGTGCCAGGGAGAGTGCCAGTAAGAGTGAGAGTGCCAGTGAGAGTGCCAGTGCCAGGAAGATTGCCAGTGCCAGAGAGAGTGCCAGTGCCAGAGAGAGTGCCAGTGCCAGGAAGATTGCCAGTGCCAGAGAGAGTGCCAGTGCCAGGGAGATTGCCAGTGCCAAAGAGATTGCCAGTGCCAGAGGGAGTGCCAGTGCCAGGGAGTGCCAGTGCCAGGGAGAGTGCCAGTGCCAGGGAGATTGCCAGTGCCAAAGAGATTGCCAGTGCCAGAGAGAGTGCCAGTGCCAGGGAGAGTGCCAGTGCCAAAGAGATTGCCAGTGCCAGAGAGAGTGCCAGTGCTAGGGAGAGTGCCAGTGGCAGGGAGAGTGCCAGTGCCAGGGAGAGTGCCAGTGCCAGGGATGGTGCCAGAGAGTGCCAGGGATGGTGCCAGAGAGTGCCAGTGCCAGTGAGAGTGCCAGTGGCAGGGAGAGTGCCAGTGCGAGTGCCAGTGCCAGGGAGAGTGCCAGTGCCAGAAGCAATAATAAAGGTCTAGCACAATTATTATACCACTTCTCCGCCTCAACACGGCCTCCACTTTAAACATATTGCTTTTTCCAGCTCATGAGCTTATGGGTGTGGGGGGTGTGGGGGGTGTGGGGGGTGTGTGGGGGTGTGGGGGGTGTGGGGGTGTGTGGGTGTGTGGGGGGTGTGTGGAGGTGTGGGGGTGTGGGGGGTGTGGGGGGTGTGTGGGGGTGTGGGGGGTGTGGGGGTGTGTGGGTGTGTGGGGGGTGTGTGGAGGTGTGGGGGTGTGGGGGGTGTGGGGGTGTGTGGGTGTGTGGGGGTGTGTGGGGGGTGTGGGGGTGTGGGGGTGTGTGGGTGTGTGGGGGTGTGTGGGGGTGTGGGTGTGTGGGGGTGAGGGTGTGTGGGGTGTGTGGGTGTATGGGTGTTTATGTCCTGGGTGTGGGTGGGAGGGGGTGGTTGACAGTGGGCGGGGTGGGCGGGGGCGGGTGCATTGGCCGTTGAGAATATTGATCCGCTATGGTCCCCCTCCCACCCTCACCATCCTCACCACCCTCACCACCCTCACCACCATCACCACCATCACCACCCTCACCACCCTCACCACCCTCACCACCATCACCACCCTCACCACCATCACCACCCTCACCACCCTCACCACCATCACCACCATCACCACCCTCACCACCATCACCACCATCACCACCCTCACCACCACCACCACCCTCACCACCATCACCACCCTCACCACCATCACCACCATCACCACCCTCACCACCACCACCACCCTCACCACCATCACCACCATCACCACCCTCACCACCCTCGCCACCCTCACCACCATCACCACCATCACCACCTTCACCACCCTCACCACCATCACCACCCTCACCACCCTCACCACCCTCACCACCATCACCACCATCACCACCATCACCACCTTCACCACCATCACCACCATCACCACCATCACCACCATCACCACCATCACCACCATCACCACCCTCACCACCCTCACCACCATCACCACCCTCACCACCATCACCACCATCACCACCATCACCACCCTCACCACCATCACCACCATCACCACCCTCACCACCACCACCACCCTCACCACCATCACCACCCTTACCACCATCACCACCATCACCACCCTCACCACCACCACCACCCTCACCACCATCACCACCATCACCACCCTCACCACCCTCACCACCCTCACCACCATCACCACCATCACCACCTTCACCACCCTCACCACCCTCACCACCCTCACCACCATCACCACCATCACCACCATCACCACCTTCACCACCCTCACCACCATCACCACCCTCACCACCCTCACCACCCTCACCACCATCACCACCATCACCACCATCACTAACCATCACCACCATCACCACCATCACCACCATCACTAACCATCACCACCATCACCACCATCACTAACCATCACCACCATCACCACCATCACCACCATCACCACCATCACCACCTTCACCACCATCACCACCATCACCACCATCACCACCACCCTCACCACCATCACCACCATCACCACCATCACCACCCTCACCACCATCACCACCATCACCACCATCACCACCATCACCTCCCTCACCACCATCACCACCATCACCACCATCACCACCTTCACCACCATCACCACCATCACCACCACCACCACCCTCACCACCATCACCACCATCACCACCCTCACCACCATCACCACCATCACCACAACCCTCACCACCATCACCACCATCACCACCATCACCACCCTCACCACCATCACCACCATCACCACCCTCACCACCATCACCACCCTCACCACCCTCACCACCATCACCACCATCACCACCATCACCACAACCCTCACCACCATCACCACCATCACCACCATCACCACCCTCACCACCATCACCACCCTCACCACCATCACCACCATCACCACCACCCTCACCACCATCACCACCCTCACCACCCTCACCACCATCACCACCACCCTCACCACCACCACCACCATCACCACCCTCACCACCATCACCACCATCACCACCCTCACCACCATCACCACCACCCTCACCACCATCACCACCCTCACCACCATCACCACCATCACCACCATCACCACCACCCTCACCACCATCACCACCCTCACCACCCTCACCACCATCACCACCCTCACCACCCTCACCACCATCACCACCATCACCACCATCACCACCACCATCACCACCATCACCACCATCACCACCCTCACCACCATCACCACCACCCTCACCACCCTCACCACCATCACCACCATCACCACCCTCACCACCATCGCCACCATCACCACCATCACCACCACCATCACCACCATCACCACCATCACCACCCTCACCACCATCACCACCACCCTCACCACCCTCACCACCATCACCACAACCCCTCACTCAATCTCTCAACACACCTGGAGACCATACACACACACCACCATACACACACACCAGACCATACACACACCTGGAGACCACCACACACACCCTGGAGACCACACACCCTACCATACCACACACCTGGAGACCATACACACACACCTGGAGACCATACACACACCTGGAGATACCATACACACCATACACACACCTGGAGACCATACACACACCTGGAGACCATACACACACCTGGAGACCATACACACACCATACACCACCATACACACACACCTGGAGACCACACACACCTGGAGACCATACACACACACCTGGAGACCATACACACACCTGGAGACCATACACACACACCTGGAGACCATACACACACCTGGAGACCATACACACACCTGGAGACCATACACACACCATACACACACCTGGAGACCATACACACACACCTGGAGACCATACACACACCTGGAGACCATACACACACACCTGGAGACCATACACACACACCTGGAGACCATACACACACCTGGAGACCATACACACACCTGGAGACCATACACACACCTGGAGACCATACACACACACCTGGAGACACACACCTGGAGACCATACACACACCTGGAGACCATACACACACCTGGAGACCATACACACACCTGGAGACCATACACACACACCTGGAGACCATACACACACCTGGAGACCATACACACACCTGGAGACCTGGACACCCTGGAGACCATACACACACACCTGGAGACCATACACACACCTGGAGACCATACACACACACCTGGAGACCACACACACCTGGAGACCACCTGGAGACCACACACACCTGGAGACCATACACACACCTGGAGACCATACACACACCTGGAGACCATACACACACCTGGAGACCATACACACACACCTGGAGACCATACACACACACCTGGAGACCATACACACACCTGGAGACCATACACACACCCCTGGAGACCATACACACACACCTGGAGACCATACACACACCTGGAGACCATACACACACCTGGAGACCATACACACACACCTGGAGACCATACACACACCTGGAGACCATACACACACACCTGGAGACCATACACACACACCTGGAGACCATACACACACACCTGGAGACCATACACACACCCCTGGAGACCATACACACACCCCTGGAGACCATACACACACACCTGGAGACCATACACACACCTGGAGACCATACACACACACCTGGAGACCATACACACACCTGGAGACCATACACACACCTGGAGACCATACCTGGAGACCACACACACCTGGAGACCATACACACACACCTGGAGACCATACACACACACCTGGAGACCATACACACACCCCTGGAGACCATACACACACACCTGGAGACCATACACACACACCTGGAGACCATACACACACCCCTGGAGACCATACACACACCCCTGGAGACCATACACACACCCCTGGAGACCATACACACACACCTGGAGACCATACACACACCCCTGGAGACCATACACACACCTGGAGACCACACACACCTGGAGACCATACACACACCCCTGGAGACCATACACACACACCCTGGAGACCATACACACACACACACACCTGGAGACCATGGAGACCACACACACCCCTGGAGACCATACACACACCCCTGGAGACCATACACACACCCCTGGAGACCATACACACACCCCTGGAGACCATACACACACCCTGGAGACCATACACACACACCTGGAGACCATACACACACCTGGAGACCATACACACACCCCTGGAGACCATACACACACCCCTGGAGACCATACACACACCCCTGGAGACCATACACACACACCTGGAGACCATACACACACACCTGGAGACCATACACACACCCCTGGAGACCATACACACACCCCTGGAGACCATACACACACCCCTGGAGACCATACACACACACCTGGAGACCATACACACACCCCTGGAGACCATACACACACCCCTGGAGACCATACACACACCCCTGGAGACCATACACACACACCTGGAGACCATACACACACACCTGGAGACCATACACACACCCTGGAGACCATACACACACCCCTGGAGACCATACACACACCCCTGGAGACCATACACACACCCCTGGAGACCATACACACACCCCTGGAGACCATACTGGAGACACACACCCCTGGAGACCATACACACCATGGAGACCATACACACACCTGGAGACCATACACACACACACCTGGAGACCATACACACACCCCTGGAGACCATACACACACCCCTGGAGACCATACACACACCTGGAGACCATACACACACACCTGGAGACCATACACACACACCTGGAGACCATACATACACACACCTGGAGACCATACACACACACCTGGAGACCATACACACACCTGGAGACCATACACACACACCTGGAGACCATACACACACACCTGGAGACCATACACACACCTGGAGACCATACACACACACCTGGAGACCATACACACACACCTGGAGACCATACACACACCCCTGGAGACCATACACACACACCTGGAGACCATACACACACCTGGAGACCATACACACACCTGGAGACCATACACACACCCCTGGAGACCATACACACACACCTGGAGACCATACACACACCCCTGGAGACCATACACACACACCTGGAGACCATACACACACACCTGGAGACCATACACACACACCTGGAGACCATACACACACCCCTGGAGACCATACACACACCCCTGGAGACCATACACACACCTGGAGACCATACACACACCCCTGGAGACCATACACACACACACCCCTGGAGACCATACACACACACCCTGGAGACCATACACACACCTGGAGACCATACACACACCTGGAGACCATACACACACCCCTGGAGACCATACACACACACCTGGAGACCATACACACACCCCTGGAGACCATACACACACCCCTGGAGACCATACACACACCCCTGGAGACCATACACACACACCTGGAGACCATACACACACCCCTGGAGACCATACACACACCCCTGGAGACCATACACACACACCTGGAGACCATACACACACACCTGGAGACCATACACACACCACCTGGAGACCATACACACACACCTGGAGACCATACACACACCCTGGAGACCATACACACACACCTGGAGACCATACACACACACCTGGAGACCATACACACACCCCTGGAGACCATACACACACACCTGGAGACCATACACACACACCTGGAGACCATACACACCCCTGGAGACCGTACACACACCTGGAGACCATACACACACACCTGGAGACCATACACACACACCTGGAGACCATACACACACACCTGGAGACCATACACACACCCCTGGAGACCATACACACACACCTGGAGACCATACACACCCCCCTGGAGACCATACACACACCCCTGGAGACCATACACACACACCTGGAGACCATACACACACCCCTGGAGACCATACACACACCCCTGGAGACCATACACACACCCCTGGAGACCATACACACACCTGGAGACCATACACACACCTGGAGACCATACACACACCTGGAGACCATACACACACCTGGAGACCATACATACACACCTGGAGACCCTGAAGCAGGAAATACAGGAAACTCTACGGACTCTGTGTGTAACGTTTCACTTAGTTATCTTGCTCAATTATATATTATATATTACTATATTATATTATATTCGATTATATACTTTAACTGCCTTCATGGCAGTTAAAGCATAATAATTGTCAGTCTAATCACCCAGTAATACGCTAATATAGGTCCCCAAGCATGACCTCGTAAGGGAGGCCTCCTGGAGCGGGGGTGAACATGGCTGGTGGAACTAAGTGATGCCCGCTGGAATAACTTTCCACTTACTGTCATCAGTCCTCAAGTGATATTTTCCATCCTTGTTCCCTTTCCGTTTTTCTTTTTCACTTGTGTTCCTATTTACAATCACACCCATATCATGGGGGGATACGGGGAGACGTCTTCGACGTACGTTACGTGGTACGCGCGAAACGGGGCTGCGTTACGTAGACGTAACTGTGATTAAATCGATAACGTTAATATTTCAGCAGCTGTTGTTGCTATTGTGAATGGTTGTAAGATAGCCAATATCGACCAGGAGGTGTAATTATATGACTGGTTAGACAAAGATTCCTCCCATTATGAGACATTCTTCTGCAGATCACATTCTAATTACTTCAGTAATGTTTGAATACACTCGCATACACTAGATACACACACACACATACACACACATACTGGGGGCCTGGTAGCCTGGTGGATAGCGCGCAGGACTCGTAATTCTGTGGCGCGGGTTCGATTCCTGCACCAGGCAGAAATAAATGGGCACAGTTTCTTTCACCCTGAATGTCCCTGTTACCTAGCATTAAATAGGTACCTGGGAGTTAGTCAGCTGCTACTGAGCTGCTTCCTCCCAGAGCCCTGGCAGCTGTCAGTCATACAGCTTCCCAGAGCCCTGGCAGCTGTCAGCCACACAGCCTCCCAGAGCCCTGGCAGCTGTCAGTCACACAGCCTCCCAGAGCCCTGGCAGCTGTCAGCCACACAGAGCCCTGGCAGCTGTCAGTCATACAGCTTCCCAGAGCCCTGGCAGCTGTCAGCCACACAGCCTCCCAGAGCCCTGGCAGCTGTCAGTCACACAGCCTCCCAGAGCCCTGGCAGCTGTCAGCCACACAGCCTCCCAGAGCCCTGGCAGCTGTCAGTCACACAGCCTCCCAGACCCCTGGCAGCTGTCAGCCACACAGCCTCCCAGAGCCCTGGCAGCTGTCAGCCACACAGCCTCCCAGAGCCCTGGCAGCTGTCAGCCACACAGCCTCCCAGAGCCCTGGCAGCTGTCAGCCACACAGCCTCCCAGAGCCCTGGCAGCTGTCAGCCACACAGCCTCCCAGAGCCCTGGCAGCTGTCAGCCACACAGCCTCCCAGAGCCCTGGCAGCTGTCAGCCACACAGCCTCCCAGAGCCCTGGCAGCTGTCAGCCACACAGCCTCCCAGAGCCCTGGCAGCTGTCAGCCACACAGCCTCCCAGAGCCCTGGCAGCTGTCAGCCACACAGCCTCCCAGAGCCCTGGCAGCTGTCAGTCACACAGCCTCCCAGAGCCCTGGCAGCTGTCAGCCACACAGCCTCCCAGAGCCCTGGCAGCTGTCAGCCACACAGCCTCCCAGAGCCCTGGCAGCTGTCAGCCACACAGCCTCCCAGAGCCCTGGCAGCTGTCAGTCACACAGCCTCCCAGAGCCCTGGCAGCTGTCAGCCACACAGGCAGGTATGCATGTTCCGCCTGACAGCTATAACAACCATCACTCACTGTCAGGAAGCACAAATGGTAGATGCAAACACTCAATATTTTCATGTATACGAGCAATGATTAGTTGTTTGGCTTCAAAATTACAATGCAATTGTTGGAATTATTGTCGGCAGATGGTAGTACTGTAAGGTAATACTGGCTGGGTTGTTGTGGTGGTAGAGTGGTGGTTGTGTAGACTCACCTAGTTGTGCTAGCGGGGGTTGAGCTCTGGCTCTTTGGTCCCGCCTCTCAACTGTCAATCAACTGGTGTACAGGTTCCTGAGCCTATTGGGCTCTATCATATCTACACTTGGAACTGTGTATGGAGTCAGCCTCCACCACATCCCTGCCTAATGCATTCCACCTGTTAACTACTCTGACACTGAAAAAGTTCTTTCTAATGTCTCTGTGGCTCATTTGGGTACTCAGTTTCCATCTGTGTCCCCTTGTTCGTGTTCCACCCGTGTTAAATAGTTTGTTTTTGTCCACCCTGTCAATTACCCTGAGAATTTTGTAAGTAGTGATCATGTCTCCCCTTACTCTTCTGTCTTCCAGTGTCGTAAGGTGCATTTCCCGCAGCCTTTCCTCGTAACTCATGCCTCTGAGAGATCAATAGTGATCAATAGATCTACCATTGTCTGAGACTTAATGAGTCAGGTCTAAAAATATCCTGAAGCAAATGTCAGGAGGGACAAGATGAGGAGGAGTGCAGCCTTCCTCTCGTGAGTGTGTGTGTACTCACTTAGTTACTCACCTAATGTGCTTGTATCAGTTGGTCTTCAGGGGGCCAGATTCACGAAGCAGTTACGCAAGTACTTACGAACGTGTACATCTTTCCTCAATCTTTGACGGCTTTGGTTACATTTATTAAACAGTTTACAAGCATGAAAACTTGCCAATCAACTGTTGTTATTGTTATAAACAGCCTCCTGGTGCTTCCGAGCTTATTAACTGTTTAATAATTGGAAACAAAGCCGCCAAAGATTGAGGAAAGATGTACACGTTCGTAAGTACTTGCGTAACTGCTTCGTGAATCTGGCCACAATTCTTTGACCCCACTTTTCAACTTTCAATTAACTGGTGTAGAGGTTCCCCCAGCGTATTGGTCTGTTATGTCTACATTTGGAGGTGTGTGTGTGTGTGTGTGTGTGTGTGTGTGTGTGTGTGTGTGTGTGTGTGTGTGTGTGTGTGTGTGTGTGCCTCCACCAGTTCGGTGGCTAATGTATCTGCGTGTTCACTACTCTGACACTAACAGTGTTTACAGTGTCTTTGTGGCCCAATTACGTATTTAGTTTTCACCTGTATCTGTTTGTTCGTGCACCAATCATGCCTCTGTGTTGCTGTCTGTCACGTCAGCTCCTGCTTAGAATTTTAGATGTGGTAATCATGTCTCTCCTGAATCGTATCTCTCTCACTGATGTGAAGTTTAATTTCCTTTGACTTTTCTGATAGCTCATACTTCCCATTTGAGGGACTTTGGTGGTCTACCTAAACGCTCTTCTTCACTATCCTGTACATGGCCTGGACGGTAGAGCGACGGTCTCGCTTCATGCAGGTCGGCGTTCAATCCCCGAGTGCTGTGTACTGTGTCTTTTATTCCTGGCCCTCTTTGGCACTAATTCCTGGCTGTGGTGAACATGTGAATTGCTTCCATTCATCATGGACTAAACTACGGGTCATTCATTGTAATCATCTTGCACCATGACAAGGAACTTTCATTGTTTTCCCTGAGTGTGTGAGGGAGTGCACCTTGTCTGTGCTGGCCCCTCTCAGGTCTGTGGCCGGCTCTCTTCCTCATACACGCTTCCTAATTTCCTCATAATTTCCTCATTGGTGTGTCAGCCTCGAAGCCCCCAGTGTGTGTGTGTGTGTGTGTGTGTGTGTGTGTGTGTGTGTGTGTGTGTGTGTGTGTGTGTGTGTGCGTGTGTGCGTGTGGGGTCATAACACACTACGAGTCGTTCCATCTGACTTATTCAGCCTCCTCAAAGGTCACCGGCTGCTACGTCCAAGAGTGAAGGTGTTTTGTGGGTCGCGTCTCCCCCTCACGCACTCACCTTAAGGGTGAGTGTGTTGGGACACACTTGAAACCCTCACATGAGATGCACTCACACGACCAGTGCTTCACTCTTTATGTTGCTGTGTCTTACGCACATACGACAACTGAACGCTTAACTGGGGTGCCCGTCATCTTAAGTATGTTCGACACCCTAGGTGCACCAGACACCCTAGGTGTACCAGACACCCTAGGTGTACCAGCCTCCCTAGGTGTACCAGACACCCTAGGTGTACCAGACACCCTAGGTGTACCAGACACCTTAGGTGTACCAGACACCCTAGGTGTACCCGACACCCTAGGTGTACCCAACACCCTAGGTGTACCCAACACCCTAGGTGTACCAGACACCCTAGGTGTACCCGACACCCTAGGTGTACCCGACACCCTAGGTGTACCCGACACCCTAGGTGTACCCAACACCCTAGGTGTACCCGACACCCTAGGTGCACTCCCAGAACCCCATGAACCAGGAAAGGCACCACACTTACCTTACACTCAGTCGACTTCTCGGGGGACTGTGGAAGAGAAACAGGTGTTACACACGAGACTTACACAGGATCACAGGTGTGGTATGGTAGAGTGAGGGAGCCATGGCAGGTGTGGGACGGTTGTGTATGTGCCATGGCAGGTGTGGGATGGTAGAGTACAGGAGCCATGGCAGGTGTGGCACAGTAGTGCATGTGCCATGACAGGTGTGGGATGGTAGAGTACAGGAGCCATGTCAGGTGTTGCACAGTAGTGCATGTGCCATGACAGGTGTGGGACGGTAGAGAGAGGGAGCCATGGCAGGTGTGGGATGGTAGAGTGAGGGAGCCATGGCAGGTGTGGGATGGTAGAGTGAGGGAGCCATGGCAGGTGTGGTATGGTAGAGTGAGGGAGCCATGGCAGGTGTGGTATGGTAGAGTGAGGGAGCCATGGCAGGTGTGGGATGGTAGAGTGAGGGAGCCATGACAGGTGTGGGATGGTAGAGTGAGGGAGCCATGACAGATGTGGGATTTTAGAGTGAGGGAGCCATGGCAGGTGTGGGATGGTAGAGTGAGGGAGCCATGGCAGGTGTGGGATGGTAGAGTGAGGGAGCCATGGCAGATATGGGATGGTAGTGCATGTGCCATGACAGGTGTGGGATGGTAGTGAGGGAGCCATGGCAGGTATGGGATAATAGTGCATGTGCCATGACAGGTGTGGGATGGTAGAGTGAGGGAGCCATGACAGGTGTGTGACGGTAGAGTGCGTGAGCCATGACAGGTGTGGGACGGTAGAGTGCGTGAGCCATGACAGGTGTGTGACGGTAGAGTGCATGAACCATGACAGGTGTGGGGGGGGCAGTAGAGTGCGTGAGCCATGACAGGTGTGGGGGCAGTAGAGTGCGTGAGCCATGACAGGTGTGGGGGCAGTAGAGTGCGTGAGCCATGACAGGTGTGGGGGCAGTAGAGTGCGTGAGCCATGACAGGTGTGGGACGGTAGAGTGAGGGAGCCATGATAGGTGTGGGACGGTAGAGAGAGGAAGCCATGACAGGTGTGGGGGCAGAAGAGTGCGTGAGCCATGACAGGTGTGGGACGGTAGAGAGAGGAAGCCATGACAGGTGTGGGGGCAGTAGAGTGCGTGAGCCATGACAGGTGTGGGACCACAAACAACACTCACCTGCAGGAGACGCGGGAGGAGCCACTGTGGGAGTGGGCGCGGTGGTGGGAGACAGGTGTGAGGTGCTCCAGCAGGCTTGTAGTGGCCCGCCGGCGCCCCAGGCCGCCCACACCTGCGCCCACACTCCCAGACCTGACACTCTTGAAGCTCATGCCGTGCAGGTGGGTGACAGGTGAGTGACAGGCGGGTGACAGGTGGGTGAGAGGTGGTTGACAGGTGTCTCTCCCACCCAGCTGGGCGGCGCTTCCATCTTCTGTCTAAATACTGTCCACCTCACCGACAACCCTGTCACTGTCAGTCAGACTGTCAGCGGCTATCCTGAGGCTGTCAGCGATTATCCTGAGGCTGTCAGCGGCTATCCTGAAGCTGTCAGCGGCTCCATGATCACAAACATTAGCCCACGTGACTTTGTTTACAACTGTTAGTCCACGTGGCTTTGTTTACAACTGTTAGTCCACGTGGCTTTGTTTACAACTGTTAGTCCACGTGTCTTTGTTTACAACTGTTAGTCCACGTGTCTTTGTTTACAACTGTTAGTCCACGTGGCTTTGTTTACAACTGTTAGTCCACGTGGCTTTGTTTACAACTGTTAGTCCACGTGGCTTTGTTTACAACTGTTAGTCCACGTGGCTTTGTTTACAACTGTTAGTCCACGTGGCTTTGTTTACAACTGTTAGTCCACGTGGCTTTGTTTACAACTGAAACACGAATACATAAACATAATACACTCTAGCGTGTATATTTTGAACCATTATCAATATACGTATGTATGCTCTTTATCTCCTCTCTCTCTGTGTTCTCTTTTAGCGGTTATTTATACATACATACATGTATGTATACGGTATACATTCCCCTCACCCCTCACGACTCCTCACCAGTCGTTCAGGAGAGAGGTCGGAAGAGGTTGGGTTGTGTGGTGACGATACTGCCTCACTCTGCAAGGGAAAAAAAAGTTGTATAAGCAATACTGGAAGAGTCTTTGATTTGGTTATGCCAGCTCCCTCACCAGTCAGGGAGGAGGGTGGTTATGTCAGCTCCCTCACCAGTCAGGGGGTGACTGACTATGTCAGCTCCCTCACCAGTCAGGGGGTGACTGACTATGTCAGCTCCCTCACCATTCAGGGGGTGACTGACTATGTCAGCTCCCTCACCAGTCAGGGGGTGACTGACTATGTCAGCTCCCTCACCAGTCAGGGGGTGACTGACTATGTCAGCTCCCTCACCAGTCAGGGGGTGACTGACTATGTCAGCTCCCTCACCAGTCAGGGGGTGACTGACTATGCCAGCTCCCTCACCAGTCAGGGGGTGACTGACTATGCCAGCTCCCTCACCAGTCAGGGGGTGACTGACTATGTCAGCTCCCTCACCAGTCAGGGGGTGACTGACTATGTCAGCTCCCTCACCAGTCAGGGGGTGACTGACTATGTCAGCTCCCTCACCAGTCAGGGGGTGACTGACTATGTCAGCTCCCTCACCAGTCAGGGGGTGACTGACTATGTCAGCTCCCTCACCAGTCAGGGGGTGACTGACTATGTCAGCTCCCTCACCAGTCAGGGGGTGACTGACTATGTCAGCTCCCTCACCAGTCAGGGGGTGACTGACTATGTCAGCTCCCTCACCAGTCAGGGGGTGACTGACTATGTCAGCTCCCTCACCAGTCAGGGGGTGACTGACTATGTCAGCTCCCTCACCAGTCAGGGGGTGACTGACTATGTCAGCTCCCTCACCAGTCAGGGGGTGACTGACTATGTCAGCTCCCTCACCAGTCAGGGGGTGACTGACTATGTCAGCTCCCTCACCAGTCAAGGGGTGACTGACTATGTCAGCTCCCTCACCAGTCAGGGGGTGACTGACTATGTCAGCTCCCTCACCAGTCAGGGGGTGACTGACTATGCCAGCTCCCTCACCAGTCAGGGGGTGACGACTGCTACTCTGACAATTAGGATCATTAGCTTTGTCCGTCCATCATTGTATATTGAGCGAGTTATAATGGCCAGTTGAATGTGTGTGTACTCACCTAGTTGTGTTTGCGGGGGTTGAGCTCTGGCTCTTTGGTCCCGCCTCTCAACTGTCAATCAACTGGTGTACAGGTTCCTGAGCCTATTGGGCTCTATCATATCTACACTTGAAACTGTGTATGGAGTCAGCCTCCACCACATCCCTGCCTAATGCATTCCATTTGTCAACCACTCTGACACTGAAAAAGTTCTTTCTAATATCTCTGTGGCTCATTTGGGCACTCAGTTTCCACCTATGTCCCCAAGTGCGTGTGCCCCTTGTGTTAAATAGCCTGTCTTTATCTACCCTATCAATTCCCTTCAGAATCTTGAATGTGGTGATCATGTCCCCCCTAACTCTTCTGTCTTCCAGCGAAGTGAGGTTTAATTCCCGTAGTCTCTCCTCGTAGCTCATACCTCTCAGCTCGGGTACTAGTCTGGTGGCAAACCTTTGAACCTTTTCCAGTTTAGTCTTATCCTTGACTAGATATGGACTCCATGCTGGGGCTGCATACGCCAGGATTGGTCTGACATATGTGGCATACAAAGTTCTGAAAGATTCCTTACACAAGTTTCTAAAAACTATGTGTGTGTGTGTGTATTCACCTAGTTGTACTCACCTAGTTGTGCTTGCGGGGGTTGAGCTTTGCTCTTTCCGCCCGCCTCTCAACTGTCAATCAACTGTATACTAACTACTATTTTTTTTAACACCACACACACTCCCCAGGAAGCAGCCCGTGACAGCTGACTAACTCCCAGGTACCTATTTACTGCTAGGTAACAGGGGCATTCAGGGTGAAAGAAACTTTGCCCATTTGCTTCTGCCTGGTGCGTGAATCGAACCCGCGCCACAGAATTACGAGTCCTGCGCCCTATCCACCAGGCTTCCAGCCCCCCCCCCTGTATGTGTGTGTGTGTGTGTGTGTGTGTGTGTGTGTGTGTGTGTGTGTGTGTGTGTGTGTGTGTGTGGGTGTGGGTGTGTGTGTGGGGTGGGTGTGTGTGGGTGTGGGTGTGTGTGTGTGTGTGTGTGTGTGGGGTGGGTGTGTGTGGGTTTGTGTGTGTGTGTGGGTTTGTGTGTGTGTGTGTGTGGGTTTGTGTGTGTGTGTGTGTGTTTGTGTGTGTGTGTGTGTGTGTGTGTGTGTGTGTGTGTGTGTGTGTGTGTGTGTGTGTGTGTGTGTGTGTGTGTGTGTGTGTTGGTCGCTGGCTCCCACACAGTTCACTGTCTCAAACGACCAGACCATTCTTGTTCCGACAGAAACAAGCCCTTGCTGACCATTCCTGGTGGACTGCCGACCCCAGTCCTACGGACCTCTCACATAACCTCTCATGATAGAAAATCGTATAGTAAGAAGAAGACTACGCCTGTTTAGTGCGACCACAGCCGTCCACCGGGGGTCAGAAAATGGGGTCAGGTGTGCTCAACAGATGGCGTTAATATCGTCCCAGTTGGTGACCCACACAGGTGTCCCCTGGCACTCAGGAGTGTCCCCTGGCACTCAGGGCTGCCTAGTTCAGGCGCTGGGAGATCACTCAGATCCCAGCTCACCTGAACAGGTGTTCCTCAATGTCAATCAAATTTACATTATTTATACAAATTAAAAACATTCACCTGAACATTATTGTGTTTGATTAAAGTAATTAAAGTAATCAGATTAATATATATTGATTAAAAGACTGTGTATATGCTTAATAAATTAAGTTTTCTAGAACAGCTTGAAGGTTTTCATAAACCGAGTCAGTTGAATCATGACTCGGATGAACACGGTGACCACAAGCTGTGAACGTGATGAACACGGTCAAGGGGTCGTGTTCACCAGCTAGGCTCAGCTACCCAGCTAGGCTCACCTACCCAGCTAGCTCAGCTACCCAGCTAGGCTCAGTTACCCAGCTAGGCTCAGCTACCCAGCTAGGCTCAGCTACCCAGCTAGGCTCAGCTACCCAGCTAGGCTCAGCTACCCAGCTAGGCTCAGCTACCCAGCTAGGCTCAGCTACCCAGCTAGGCTCACCTATCCAGCTAGGCTCACCTACCCAGCTAGGCTCACCTACCCAGCTAGGCTCACCTACACAGCTAGGCTCAGCTACCCAGCTAGGCTCAGCTACCCAGCTAGGCTCAGCTACCCAGCTAGGCTCACCTATCCAGCTAGGCTCACCTACCCAGCTAGGCTCAGCTACCCAGCTAGGCTCCTCTTGAATGTGCTAAGAATTTTTGCACAATGAATTAATTAATGCATTCAAGGAGAAGTGTAAGCTAGGGTGATAACAGTTGGTGTAAGCTAGGGTGATAACAGCTGGTGTAAGCTAGGGTGATAACAGCTGGTGTAAGCTAGGGTGATAACAGTTGGTGTAAGCTAGGATGATAACTGCTGGTGTAAGCTAGGGTGATAACAGCTGGTGTAAGCTAGGGTGATAACAGCTGGTGTAAGCTAGGGTGATAACAGTTGGTGTAAGCTAGGATGATAACTGCTGGTGTAAGCTAGGATGATAACAGTTGGTGTAAGCTAGGATGATAACTGCTGGTGTAAGCTAGGATGATAACAGTTGGTGTAAGCTAGGATGATAACTGCTGGTGTAAGCTAGGATGATAACAGTTGGTGTAAGCTAGGATGATAACTGCTGGTGTAAGCTAGGGTGATAACAATTGGTGTAAGCTAGGATGATAACAGCTGGTGTAAGCTAGGGTGATAACAGCTGGTGTAAGCTAGACTGATAACAGCTGGTGTAAGCTAGGGTGATAACAGCTGGTGTAAGCTAGGGTGATAACAGTTGGTGTAAGCTAGGGTGATAACAGTTTGTGTAAGCTAGACTGATAACAGCTGGTGTAAGCTAGGGTGATAACAGCTGGTGTAAGCTAGACTGATAACAGCTGGTGTAAGCTAGGGTGATAACAGCTGGTGTAAGCTAGACTGATAATAGCTGGTGTAAGCTAGGGTGATAACAGCTGGTGTAAGCTAGACTGATAACAGCTGGTGTAAGCTAGGGTGATAACAGCTGGTATAAGCTAGGGTGATAACAGCTGGTGTAAGCTAGGGTGATAACAGTTGGTGTAAGCTAGACTGATAACAGCTGGTGTAAGCTAGGGTGATAACAGCTGGTGTAAGCTAGACTGATAACAGCTGGTGTAAGCTAGACTGATAATAGCTGGTGTAAGCTAGGGTGATAACAGCTGGTGTAAGCTAGGGTGATAACAGCTGGTGTAAGCTAGACTGATAACAGCTGGTGTAAGCTAGGGTGATAACAGCTGGTGTAAGCTAGACTGATAATAGCTGGTGTAAGCTAGGGTGATAACAGCTGGTGTAAGCTAGACTGATAATAGCTGGTGTAAGCTAGGGTGATAACAGCTGGTGTAAGCTAGGGTGATAACAGCTGGTGTAAGCTAGGGTGATAACAGCTGGTATAAGCTAGGGTGATAACAGCTGGTGTAAGCTAGACTGATAACTTACAAGGTTAAAGAGCTGTTAAACATATAGTTTAGGGATTTATTGAGCAATCAACCACATAAGGTGATTGTTGTGCTTTAAGAATATAGTCGATATGTCTAATCTTTACAAACTTTGTAAAATCTCTTTATGTATGTACCTTACCTAAATAAAAATTATTATTATTATTATTATTATTATAATCTTTCGTACATAAATGAGGGGGCGCTGGTGGCTAAGTGGATAGCACGCTGTCACGTAATCCTGCGGACTGGGGTTCGATTCCCGGCGCCGGCGGAAACAAATGGGTAGAGTTTCTTCCACCCTGATGCCCTCTGTTTCTTCCGCCATCGCCCGGGATCGATCCCCCGGATCACAGGACTACAAATCCCGAGCGCTGTCCACTCAGCTGTCAGGCCATTCTGTTGCCACCCACAAGTGAAGCAGTGACGGTGACAGGTATGAATTGCTTACAGTTGTGAAGGAGAAATTAAACAAGTCTCCGTCTAAGACCATTTTCATTTATCAACAAGTTTGTCAAAGAAAACTTGGCCAGCCTGAGACCACAGACTCTCCTAGATATCTGAAGGTTGGATTGGAAACTTACGTTGATGTTCGTGAATCCTCTTGATAATATACATATATATATGTATTTTTTCCTTGTGATTTGAGATTCGAGGGATGGTTATTTGACCTGATGGTTTGCTTGGGAATCTGATGGTATGTTATGGCATATTATGATATCTAAATTGTGTTTAAATATGATATGTGTGTACCTTAGTGTACTCACCTATTAGTGCTTCCGGGGGTTGAGCTCTGGGTCTTTGGTCCCGCCTCTCAACTGTCAACCAACTGGTGTACAGATTCCTGAGCCTATTGGGCTCTATCATATCTACACTTGAAACTGTGTATGGAGTCAGCCTCCACCACATCACTGCCTAATGCATTCCATTTACTAACTACTCTGACACTGAAAAAATTCTTTCTAACGTCTCTGTGGCTCATCTGGGTACTAAGTTTCCACCTGTGTCCCCCTTGTTCGTGTCCCACCCGTGCTGAAGAGTTTGTCTTTCTCTACCCTGTCAATTCCCCTGAGAATTTTGTAGGTGGTTATCATGTCTCCCCTCTTCTGTTTTCCAGGGATGTGAGGTTCAGCTCCTTTAGCCTTTCCTCGTAGCTCAATCCTCTCAGTTCCGGGACGAGCCTGGTGGCATTCCGCTGAATCTTCTCTAACTTTGTCTTGTGTTTAAGTAGGTATGGAATCCAGGCTGGAGCTGCATACTTCAGGTTTGGTCTGACATAAGTGGTATACAGGGTCCTGAACGATTCCTTACACAAGTTTCTAAAGGCAGTTCTTATATTGGCCAGTCTAGCATATGCCGGTGATGATATCCTCTTGATGTGTGTGGGAGAGTGTGTGTAGGAGAGTGTGTGGGAGAGTGTGTGGGAGAGTGTGTGGGAGAGTGTGTGTGGGAGAGTGTGTAGGAGAGTGTGTGGGAGAGTGTGTGTGGGAGAGTGTGTGTGGGAGTGTGTGTGGGAGAGTGTGTGTGGGAGAGTGTGTGTGGGAGTGTGTGTGTGGGAGAGTGTGTGTGGGAGAGTGTGTGTGGGGGAGTGTGTGTGGGAGAGTGTGTGGGAGAGTGTGTGTGGGAGAGTGTGTGGGAGAGTGTGTGGGAGAGTGTGTGGGAGAGTGTGTGGGAGAGTGTGTGGGAGAGTGTGTGGGAGAGTGTGTGGGAGTGTGTGGGAGAGTGTGTGGGAGAGTGTGTGGGAGAGTGTGTGGGAGAGTGTGTGGGAGAGTGTGTGGGAGAGTGTGTGTGGGAGAGTATGTGGGAGAGTGTGTGGGAGAGTGTGTGGGAGAGTGTGTGGGAGAGTGTGTGGGAGAGTGTGTGGGAGAGTGTCCATCACCCACATGCATCACGGGTTAATTACCTCAACTATAGTATGGGTTTCCGCCATGTCGCCCCAATCGCTTCCAGCTCTTGATTCCTGCAATTTGGGTGAGATTGCCTGGCCGGAGATCTTGCAAGATGTTCAACACTCTCCGGCAGCCAGATCACTCCGCCAGATGCCTCGCAAGATGCTGTGGACTCGAAAGCATGAGTGCCAAGCCGGAGGCACCTATAATGCCGTGAACTCTCCTGGAGCTTGCTGTTCAGAGTACAGTTAAATTCAACTTGATAGGTTGCAAGTAATTACCTAAGTGTAGTTACCTAAGTGTAGTTACAGGATGAGAGCTACGCTCGTGGTGTCCCGTCTTCCCAGCACTCTTTGTCATATAACGCTTTGAAACTACTGACGGTCTTGGCCTCCACCACCTTCTCCCCTAACTTGTTCCAACCGTCTACCACTCTGTTTGCGAAAGTGAATTTTCTTATATTTCTTCGGCATCTGTGTTTAGCTAGTTTAAATCTATGACCTCTTGTTCTTAAAGTTCCAGGTCTCAGGAAATCTTCCCTATCGATTTTATCAATTTCTGTTACTATTTTGTATGTAGTGATCATATCACCTCTTTTTCTTCTGTCTTCTAGTTTTGGCATATTTAATGCCTCTAACCTCTCCTCGTAGCTCTTGCCCTTCAGTTCTGGGAGCCACTTAGTAGCATGTCTTTGCACCTTTTCCAGTTTGTTGATGTGCTTCTTAAAATATGGGCACCACACAACAGCTGCATATTCTAGCTTTGGCCTAACAAAAGTCATGAACAATTTCTTTAGTATATCGCCATCCATGTATTTAAATGCAATTCTGAAGTTAGAAAGCATAGCATAGGCTCCTCGCACAATATTCTTTATGTGGTCCTCAGGTGATAGTTTTCTATCTAGAACCACTCCTAGATCTCTTTCTTTATCAGAATTCTTTAAAGATTTCTCACATAATATATAGGTTGTGTGGGGTCTATGTTCTCCTATTCCACATTCCATAACATGACATTTATTAACATTAAATTCCATTTGCCAGGTGGTGCTCCATATACTTATTTTGTCCAGGTCATCTTGAAGGGCATGACAATCATCTAAGTTTCTTATTTTCCCTATTATCTTAGCATAATTTAGCAAAATAACTTAGCATAATATGCACATGTGTTTATGTGTGTGTGTGTGTGTGTGTGTGTGTGTGTGTGTGTGTGTGTGTGTGTGTGTGTGTGTGTGTGTGTGTGTGTGTGTGTACTCACCTAGATGTGCTTCCAGGCTGGAGCTAGGCTCCTGGCCCCGCCTTCCGAACGATCGTAGATTAATGCAATGATTCATTTCTCACGCTTTTATCATATTCATATTAACAAAATAGAATGTCATTTATTTCCACAACTTCTACGTCCCACGTGTTCCACGTACTGACAGCTCTGACACTGAAAAAGTTCTTTCTGACGTCTCTGTGGCTGCAGAAATAGAGCGGGAAAAGCAGACAGACTTCTGGAGACAGATAAACGGGAGAAGACAGACGCGAGACGGCAGACAGACGAGAGACGGCAGACAGACGCGAGGCGGCAGACAGACGAGAGACGACAGACAGACATCCATCATATCTGTCACTTGGGCTCCGGCATCACGACGTTAGGAACTCACTGAGAGAATCACTCAGAGCGGACGCCCTCCGCCGCCCTGGAGCGGTTACGAAACTTTACCTCCAGAACCCGCCAAAAAATCTGATTTTGATGCGTCCCAAAACGTTCCGGTGATGGTCTGAGCCGTGTGTTGTTCATTGTCATGATGAACGGGTGAACTGTCGCACACAACAGCACACTTAGCGGAGAGGAGAGATGGCGCAACACCCCACTATAACACAGTGTTTCCGAAGAGGCGCGGACCAGTGTGTTGTGGTCCAGCATCTGGTGAAGCGGTCTCTTCGCTCGAGGGGAAACTTGTTTATACTTAAACTTTAAGTCTTGTAGCCATAGTGGTTGTCTAGGAGACATGAGTCGTGCTAGGAGACATGTTTCTCTGGTGACGCCAAGGACCAGACCCTCCAGCTGGTGACACCAAGGACCAGACCCTCCAGCTGGTGACACCAAGGACCAGACCCTCCAGCTGGTGACACCAAGGACCAGACCCTCCAGCTGGTGACACCAAGGACCAGACCCTCCAGCTGGTGACACCAAGGACCAGACCCTCCAGCTGGTGACACCAAGGACCAGACCCTCCAGCTGGTGACGCCAAGGACCAGACCCTCCAGCTGGTGACACCAAGGACCAGACCCTCCAGCTGGTGACACCAAGGACCAGACCCTCCAGCTGGTGACACCAAGGACCAGACCCTCCAGCTGGTGACACCAAGGACCAGACCCTCCAGCTGGTGACACCAAGGACCAGACCCTCCAGCTGGTGACACCAAGGACCAGACCCTCCAGCTGGTGACACCAAGGACCAGACCCTCCAGCTGGTGACACTAAGGACCAGACCCTCCAGCTGGTGACACCAAGGACCAGACCCTCCAGCTGGTGACACCAAGGACCAGACCCTCCAGCTGGTGACACCAAGGACCAGACCCTCCAGCTGGTGACACCAAGGACCAGACCCTCCAGCTGGTGACACCAAGGACCAGACCCTCCAGCTGGTGACACCAAGGACCAGACCCTCCAGCTGGTGACAGGTAGCGAGCGGCTGCTCGCTGGATCCTGACAGAGTGGCGCAAAAATTCTGTGAAGTCGTGACGGCGGTGCGGGGAAAAATCTTAACTGGCTGTGGGATTGACGGTGTGGTGTGGCTGGTGTGTGGTTAACCACACCACCGCAGTGAGCCACACCACCTAGTGTGGCTCCCAGGCCCCTACCACACCCAGTCTCCACCACCCGTCGTGTCGTGTGTAAAGCAGGAACTGCAAATTAGACGACCACACTAATGGTGGTGGAGGCGGACCTCTACAACTTTACACTCCGGATTAAACTCTACTTTTCCCCCTCAAGATTTTTCCCTCCATTTTGCTACATATGTGTCGAGTTGGGGGGCGGTCGTGGACACATATTTTATAGATACATTCCCCTGCACATGCCCCCTCTTGCCCCCTCCCTCCCCTCTCTCTCTCTCACATTTTGGAGGACAACTTGATACATTTCCAGAATCACCTGTATATAAAACTAATATTTCGGTTATAATTCAGACTTCTTGCAGGTTAGAGTTCGATCCCTGACGGTTGAAATGGTTGGTCGGACCACACCTGCCTTGACAGGTGGGGTCAGACACGTGTTTCAGCCTCTATCAGGAGTTACCTAGTCCAGATAAACCACAGTACTGTCTCCTAAGTCATTCCCAGCATCTTTGTGGCTCTCCTTGTCTGCTAGGTATCTTACACTCCCCTAACATATCTCTCCTTCTCTCTGCCTGCCACCAGACTCCCCACCAACACCCCCACCTGCACCCGCTGGTAATCTTCCCTTGGTAGTGGGGGCTTGACTGCCCGACCGATCAAACTGTACAATTGACTGAACGTTCGATTTCCTTGAGGACGCCAGCACATGTGGGGGACTTCCTGGGTCAGTGGGGGGTGTGGGGGTTGGGGGAGTGGGTAGTGGGGGGGGAGGAGTCAAGGGGGCATGGAGAGCAAGCTAAGCTTACCTGCCAACACCCACATATTGTGACAGCAAGGCGGACAGCCCGCCTATCACGACACACTATTTAACTATATCTGATTACATTATCTCCCACTGATGTTTCTCTCCTTGTATGGGTGTACGTGTGGGAGGTGGTTGGGCATGCGGGAGGAGGGTCAGTACTGTGGGAGGGTCAGCTCCCTCCCACCTATACTGGGCCGCCGTGGGGGTATATATTACACCTGTATGACACTTGTCTGTCACCTGGGTGACCATTCACTCATGTGTGATGTCAATCAATGGACGCCAGATGTCACTCACTGCATCAGTGTTATTGCTGCGCTCCCTCCCATGTACTCCCACCTGCCTCAGTGGCCCCCCCTCCCTTGTACTCCCACCTGCCTCAGTGGCCCCACACCCATGTACTCCCACCTGCCTCAGTGGTCCCACACCCATGTATTCCCACCTGCCTCAGTGGCCCCCCTCCCATGTACTCCCATCTGCCTCAGTGGCCACGCTCCCATGTACTCCCACCTGCCTCAGTGGCCCCCCTCCCATGTACTCCCACCTGCCTCAGTGGCCGTGCTCCCATGTACTCCCACCTGCCTCAGTGGCACCCCTCCCATGTACTCCCATCTGCCTCAGTGGCCCTGCTCCCATGTACTCCCATCTGCCTCAGTGGCCCCCTCCCATGTACTCCCATCTGCCTCAGTGGCCCCCTCCCATGTACTCCCACCTGCCTCAGTGGTCCCGCTCCCATGTACTCCCACCTGCCTCAGTGGCACCCCTCCCATGTACTCCCATCTGCCTCAGTGGCCCCCTCCCATGTACTCCCATCTGCCTCAGTGGCCCCCTCCCATGTACTCCCATCTGCCTCAGTGGCCCCCTCCCATGTACTCCCATCTGCCTCAGTGGCCCCCTCCCATGTACTCCCATCTGCCTCAGTGGCCCCCTCCCATGTACTCCCATCTGCCTCAGTGGCCCCCTCCCATGTACTCCCATCTGCCTCAGTGGCCCCCTCCCATGTACTCCCATCTGCCTCAGTGGCCCCCTCCCATGTACTCCCATCTGCCTCAGTGGCCCCCCTCCCATGTACTCCCACCTGCCTCAGTGGTCCCGCTCCCATGTACTCCCACCTGCCTCAGTGGTCCCGCTCCCATGTACTCCCAATGGCCTCAGTGGTCCCCGTCCCATGTACTCCCACCTGCCTCAGTGGTCCCCCTCCCATGTACTCCCACCTGCCTCAGTGACCCCGCTCCCATGTACTCCCACCTGCCTCAGTGACCCCCCTCCCATGTACACAGACAAGTAAGTGGGACAGCCATAAACAACTTTAGACAGAACGATGTAAACAGAGGCACGTGCGCCCACGATGTAAACAGAGGCACGTGCGCCCACGATGTAAACAGAGGCACGTGCGCCCACAATGAAAACAGAGGCACGTGCGCCCACAATGTAAACAGAGACACGTGCGCCCACAATGTAAACAGAGGCACGTGCGCCCACGATGTAAACAGAGACACGTGCGCCCATGAGTGTCCATAAAAATCCGTAAAAAAAATAAAAATCCGTAAAAAAAATTAAAATCCATCAACAAAAAATGGCAAACTCCACAAAAACAAAAAAATCCAAATTCGGCAACAAAGAAATTCGAAATTTTCAAACAAAAAATATCCAAATCTGCCAAAAAATTACGCCCCATGAAAAAAAAATTAAATAAAAATCCGTCAATATCAAAATTACAATCCGGGACACTTGTAGGATTGTGGGTTGTGAACACTGTGCTACAACACTCTCCCCCTGGACGCTGGGTTGTGAACACCGTGCTACAACACTCACCCCCTCTGGACGCTGGGTTGTGAACACTGTGCTACAACACACACTCCCTCTGGTCGCTGGGTTGTGAACACTGTGCTACAACACACACTCCCTCTGGACGCTGGGTTGTGAACACTGTGCTACAACACTCACTCCCTCTGGACGCTGGGTTGTGAACACTGTGCTACAACACTCACCCCCTCTGGACGCTGAGTTGTGAACACTGTGCTACAACACTCTCCCCCTCTGGACGCTGAGTTGTGAACACTGTGCTACAACACTCACCCCCTCTGGTCGCTGGGTTGTGAACACTGTGCTACAACACTCTCCCCCTCTGGACGCTGAGTTGTGAACACTGTGCTACAACACTCACCCCCTCTGGACGCTGGGTTGTGAACACTGTGCTACAACACTCTCCCCCTCTGGACGCTGAGTTGTGAACACTGTGCTACAACACTCACTCCCTCTGGACGCTGGGTTGTGAACACTGTGCTACAACACTCTCCCCCTCTGGTCGCTGGGTTGTGAACACTGTGCTACAACACTCTCCCCCTCTGGTCGCTGGGTTGTGAACACTGTGCTACAACACACACTCCCTCTGGACGCTGGGTTGTGAACACTGTGCTACAACACTCACCCCCTCTGGACGCTGGGTTGTGAACACTGTGCTACAACACTCACCCCCTCTGGACGCTGGGTTGTGAACACTGTGCTACAACACTCACCCCCTCTGGACGCTGGGTTGTGAACACTGTGCTACAACACTCTCCCCCTCTGGACGCTGGGTTGTGAACACTGTGCTACAACACTCACCCCCTCTGGACGCTGAGTTGTGAACACTGTGCTACAACACTCTCCCCCTCTGGACGCTGAGTTGTGAACACTGTGCTACAACACTCACTCCCTCTGGACGCTGGGTTGTGAACACTACTACAACACTCTCCCCCTCTGGTCGCTGGGTTGTGAACACTACTACAACACTCTCCCCCTCTGGTCGCTGGGTTGTGAACACTGTGCTACAACACTCACTCCCTCTGGACGCTGGGTTGTGAACACTATACTACAACACTCACTCCCTCTGGACGCTGGGTTGTGAACACTGTGCTACAACACTCACCCCCTCTGGACGCTGGGTTGTGAACACTACTACAACACTCTCCCCCTCTGGACGCTGGGTTGTGAACACTGCTACAACACTCACCCCCTCTGGACGCTGGGTTGTGAACACTGTGCTACAACACTCACCCCCTCTGGACGCTGGGTTGTGAACACTGTGCTACAACACACACTCCCTCTGGACGCTGGGTTGTGAACACTACTACAACACTCACTCCCTCTGGACGCTGGGTTGTGAACACACTGAAGCGGGCCGAGCTTCAGCTCTTGGGCCCCATGCCGTTTTAACTCTTGTTTGTCTCATAGAAGAAATGACGTTCGAATTTTTCTTGAACTCTATTTGGTAAAAGTTGACGCATGCGCCTTTATGTCAAGCTTCGACTAGGACGAGGACCTCCGCTCCTCTCACACACCTGTATAACCCTGCTGTGACTGTCACGATAGAGAGGACAGGTGTGGCAGGTGTGACAGTCACATTGGACAGTGATGGACAGTGTAAGCGGACGACAGAGAACGTGAAGGACTGCTCCAATATCACCTTAAAGTAGCCTTGGAGTCTACCGTCAACCCGAGATCTAGTAGCCTTGGAGTCTACCGTCAACCCGAGACCTATGAGAAAGATCTAACAGTATGCCTACTGCTCCTACACCCACCACAGCTCTCTTGACCTATTGCCTGGCTTCTTCCTCTTCAATTCCAACCCTCTTCTTCAATTTAATAAATTTGTATCATCCTCTTCTTCCGTTTCTCCACTATTTCCAATCTTATTTATTTTATCTAATGTCGGCCTCCTTATCGACCCGTGAGAGACAAGGGGCATCAATCATTGCTGTCGGACGCTCGTAAGGAGGTTACCATTTACGGTAGTTCACAGTCGTTGAAGGGAAAGGACCATTACAGCCTGGGGGCGACAGTGGGAGGGGAGCAGCGCCCCCCATTCAGCGGGTATAATGGGTGTTTAAGGGTAGACTTGGTGTGGGAGCGGGTGCAGAAGGCGGTGAAGGGGGCGGTGCCTCTGATATGTGATAGTGTAGTTACCACTTGTAATGACAGCACAACTCTGTAGGACTTTGTGGGATTGCAGGGTTGCAGGGTTGCAGGGTTGCATGGTTGCATGGTTGCAGGGTTGCATGGTTGCATGGTTGCAGGGTTGCAGGGTTGCAGGGTTGCAGAGTTGCAGAGTTGATGGATTGTGTTCGACTATGTAGTGAGTGGAAAAGAGCGATAAACAGACAGAAACAAAGAGACAGAGAAACTGTTGCAACTAGCGAACAGGAAAACCTGACTTATTGACAGACCATTTTGCTACTAGATAGAGATCTCTGATCCAGACTGACAGCCTTCCCAGCCTGAGCCACACAGTGTTTAATCACTCATCAGTAACGATAAATAACACGGTTCCCTACCTCATAGCTACTACCTCCTACTACTGCCTACCCCTCCGGTTCGTAAATTACCTCATCTGCATACCTTTCCAAACGTCTGGTAACTCTTCTGTTTCTAGTGTGGTGAATACTCTAGGAAGGAGCTACAGAGACTGCTCCACCTGCCTCACTCACTCCTACTGTTATCTTATCACTTCATCCGTCTGATATCAGTGGTTCATCTGAGTCTCTGCTCACTTAAGACTCTAAACTTACGGGGCAAATAAGACTCCATCTTGGAAATGTTCTTGAAATTTGATAGAGTCTAGGAGTAAATTTTATTATTCTTGTCTATATCCTTACTATGTGTCCGGACAGGTCCCTGCCTGGCCACCAAGACTGATACACTGGCCAGTGTCCGGACAGTTCCCTGCCTGGCCACCTGCAGTGATATACTGGCCAGTGTCAGGACAGTTCCCTGCCTGGCCACCAACACTGATATACTGGCCAGTGTCCGGACAGTTCCCTGCCTGGCCACCAAGACTGATATACTGGCCAGTGTCCGGACAGTTCCCTGCCTGGCCACCAACACTGATATACTGGCCAGTGTCCGGACAGTTCCCAGCCTGGCCACCAACACTGATATACTGGCCAGTGTCCGGACAGTTCCCTGCCTGGCCACCAAGACTGATATACTGGCCAGTGTCCGGACAGCTCCCTGCCTGGCCACCTGCAGTGATATACTGGCCAGTGTCAGGACAGTTCCCTGCCTGGCCACCAACACTGATATACTGGCCAGTGTCCGGACAGTTCCCTGCCTGGCCACCAAGACTGATATACTGGCCAGTGTCCGGACAGTTCCCTGCCTGGCCACCAACACTGATATACTGGCCAGTGTCCGGACAGCTCCCTGCCTGGCCACCTGCAGTGATATACTGGCCAGTGTCCGGACAGTTCCCTGCCTGGCCACCAACACTGATATACTGGCCAGTGTCCGGACAGTTCCCAGCCTGGCCACCAACACTGATATACTGGCCAGTGTCCGGACAGTTCCCTGCCTGGCCACCTGCAGTGATATACTGGCCAGTGTCAGGACAGTTCCTAGCCTGGACATCCTGCCTTGGTCTCGTCCCTTTACCCAACTTCCAGACCATTGACCAATGAGCATTATTCATCCTGTGGCCACCTCTGGCCTCCATGGCTCCCTCTCCTGGCTGGCCACACTGTGTGTGTAGACTGTCCTGGCTGGCCACACTGTGTGTGTAGACTCTCCTGGCTGGCCACACTGTGTGTAGGCTGTCCTGGCTGGCCACACTGTGTGTGTAGACTGTCCTGGCTGGCCACACTGTGTGTGTAGACTCTCCTGGCTGGCCACACTGTGTGTGTAGACTCTCCTGGCTGACCACACTGTGTGTGTAGACTGTCCTGGCTGGCCACACTGTGTGTAGACTCTCCTGGCTGGCCACACTGTGTGTAGGCTGTCCTGGCTGGCCACACTGTGTGTGTAGACTGTCCTGGCTGGCCACACTGTGTGTGTAGACTCTCCTGGCTGGCCACACTGTGTGTGTAGACTCTCCTGGCTGGCCACACTGTGTGTGTAGACTCTCCTGGCTGGCCACACTGTGTGTGTAGGCTGTCCTGGCTGGCCACACTGTGTGTGTAGACTCTCCTGGCTGGCCACACTGTGTGTGTAGACTCTCCTGGCTGGCCACACTGTGTGTGTAGACTCTCCTGGCTGGCCACACTGTGTGTGTAGACTGTCCTGGCTGGCCACACTGTGTGTGTAGACTGTCCTGGCTGGCCACACTGTGTGTGTAGACTCTCCTGGCTGGCCACACTGTGTGTGTAGACTGTCCTGGCTGGCCACACTGTGTGTGTAGACTCTCCTGGCTGGCCACACTGTGTGTAGGCTGTCCTGGCTGGCCACACTGTGTGTGTAGACTGTCCTGGCTGGCCACACTGTGTGTGTAGACTGTCCTGGCTGGCCACACTGTGTGTGTAGACTCTCCTGGCTGGCCACACTGTGTGTGTAGACTGTCCTGGCTGGCCACACTGTGTGTGTAGACTCTCCTGGCTGGCCACACTGTGTGTGTAGACTCTCCTGGCTGGCCACACTGTGTGTGTAGACTGTCCTGGCTGGCCACACTGTGTGTGTAGACTGTCCTGGCTGGCCACACTGTGTGTGTAGACTCTCCTGGCTGGCCACACTGTGTGTGTAGACTCTCCTGGCTGGCCACACTCCTGGCTGGCCACACTGTGTGTGTAGACTCTCCTGGCTGGCCACACTGTGTGTGTAGACTCTCCTGGCTGGCCACACTGTGTGTGTAGACTCTCCTGGCTGGCCACACTGTGTGTGTAGACTCTCCTGGCTGGCCACACTGTGTGTGTAGACTCTCCTGGCTGGCCACACTGTGTGTAGACTCTCCTGGCTGGCCACACTGTGTGTGTAGACTGTCCTGGCTGGCCACACTGTGTGTGTAGACTCTCCTGGCTGGCCACACTGTGTGTGTAGACTCTCCTGGCTGGCCACACTGTGTGTGTAGACTCTCCTGGCTGGCCACACTGTGTGTGTAGACTGTCCTGGCTGGCCACACTGTGTGTGTAGACTCTCCTGGCTGGCCACACTGTGTGTGTAGACTCTACTGGCTGGCCACACTGTGTGTGTAGACTGTCCTGGCTGGCCACACTGTGTGTGTAGACTCTCCTGGCTGGCCACACTATGTGTAGGCTGTCCTGGCTGGCCACACTGTGTGTGTAGACTGTCCTGGCTGGCCACACTGTGTGTGTAGACTCTCCTGGCTGGCCACACTGTGTGTGTAGACTCTCCTGGCTGGCCACACTGTGTGTGTAGACTCTCCTGGCTGGCCACACTGTGTGTGTAGACTCTCCTGGCTGGCCACACTGTGTGTGTAGACTCTCCTGGCTGGCCACACTGTGTGTGTAGACTCTCCTGGCTGGCCACACTGTGTGTGTAGACTCTCCTGGCTGGCCACACTGTGTGTAGACTCTCCTGGCTGGCCACACTGTGTGTGTAGACTCTCCTGGCTGGCCACACTGTGTGTGTAGACTCTCCTGGCTGGCCACACTGTGTGTGTAGACTCTCCTGGCTGGCCACACTGTGTATGGGACACTGCACGCAGAGTTAAGTGAAACTGACAGTGATGAACGAGCTAAGACGTACAGTGGTCGACGACATACGGGACCTGGGTTACAAAGTTCTCTACTATCTTGAGGTTATCTTGAGATGATTTCGGGGCTTTAGTGTCCCTGCGGGCCGGGCCTCGACCAGGCCTCCACCCCCAGGAAGCAGCCCGTGACAGCTGACTAACACCCAGGTACCTATTTTACTGCTAGGTAACAGGGGCATAGGGTGAAAGAAACTCTGCCCATTGTTTCTCGACGGCGCCTGGGATCGAACCCGGGACCACAGGATCACAAGTCCAGCGTGCTGTCCGCTCGGCCGACCGGCTCCCAAATGTTCCGGGCAATAGTGACCTATCTTACCTCACAATCAAAAGAAACCCCGATATTTTAAACATTTCCTTTGTATGACCAAAAGATTTCTCAGAAAGACATAAACCGTGAAATATGCGCAGTGAACTATCGCTGTGGTGGTCCGTGGAGGCTGGTGGACGATGCTGTGGTGGTCCATGGTGGTCCGTGGTGGTCCATGGTGGTCCGTGGTGGTTTGTGGTGGTCCGTGGTGGTCCGTGGTGGTCCGTGGTGGTTTGTGGAGGTCTGTGGTGGTCTGTGGAGGTCCGTGATGGTCCGTGTAGATCAATGGTGGTCCGTGGTGGTCTGTGGTAGTCCGTGGTGGTCTGTGGAGGTCCGTGAAGGTTCGTGGTAGTCCGTGGTGGTCTGTGGTGGTCCGTGGTGGTCTGTGGTAGTCCGTGGTGGTCGTCCGTGGTGGTCTGTGGAGGTCCGTGAAGGTTCGTGGTAGTCCGTGGTGGTCTGTGGTGGTCCGTGGTGGTCCGTGGTGGTCAGTGGAGGTCCGTGTTGGTCCGTGGAGGTCTGTGGAGGTCCGTGAAGGTTCGTGGTAGTCCGTGGTGGTCTGTGGTGGTCTGTTGTGGTCTGTGGAGGTCCGTGGTGGTCTGTGGAGGTCCGTGATGGTCCGTGTAGATCAATGGTGGTCCGTGGTGGTCATCCGTGGAGGTTTGTAGTGGTCTGTGGAGGTCCGTGAAGGTCCGTGGTGGTCTGTGGTGGTCCGTGAAGGTTCGTGGTGGTCCGTGGTGGTCCGTGGAGGTCCGTGGTGGTCCGTGGTAGTCCGTGGTAGTCCGTGGAGGCTGCAGCAGCAGCTGGACGCACACAAGGACCAGCTGCTCCCCAGGTGACTGCGTCGTAACTGTGATAGACTTCTAGACTGTAATTGTGTGGTATTAATTACTAACCAGAGTCCCTGAAGGGGGCGGGGCTCAGGGACGTAGGACACCGTAATGGGAGACTTTAGGGACACCCAGCAGTCCCTGGCATGAAGGTCCCAGCCCCTTGACCTGGGGAAGGAACTTGGGGAATTCCGTCCAATAGGGGAATGAAGAGTTTGCATTTACATTGATCAGACACAAAGTTTTTCTTTAGGAAATTATGACAAAAGTCGAGAGTTGTGAATAGTGTCGTGTGTGAGGAGGAAGGTCTGTGGAGGCTGCCATTCGTGTCTGTCTGTGGAGGCTGCCATTCTTGTCTGTGGAGGGTGCCATTCGTGTCTGTCTGTGGAGGTTGCCATTCTTGTCTGTGGAGGGTGCCATTCGTGTCTGTCTGTGGAGGGTGCCATTCTTGTCTGTGGAGGCTGCCATTCGTGTCTGTCTGTGGAGGTTGCCATTCTTGTCTGTGGAGGCTGCCATTCTTGTCTGTGGAGGGTGCCATTCTTGTCTGTGGAGGCTGCCATTCGTGTCTGTCTCTGGAGGTTGCCATTCTTGTCTGTGGAGGCTGCCATTCTTGTCTGTGGAGGGTGCCATTCGTGTCTGTCTGTGGAGGTTGCCATTCTTGTCTGTGGAGGGTGCCATTCGTGTCTGTCTGTGGAGGGTGCCATTCTTGTCTGTGGAGGCTGCCATTCGTGTCTGTCTGTGGAGGTTGCCATTCTTGTCTGTGGAGGCTGCCATTCTTGTCTGTGGAGGGTGCCATTCTTGTCTGTGGAGGCTGCCATTCGTGTCTGTCTGTGGAGGTTGCCATTCTTGTCTGTGGAGGCTGCCATTCTTGTCTGTGGAGGCTGCCATTCTTGTCTGTGGAGGCTGCCATTCTTGTCTGTGGAGGCTGCCATTCGTGTCTGTCTGTGGAGGTTGCCATTCTTGTCTGTGGAGGGTGCCATTCTTGTCTGTGGAGGCTGCCATTCTTGTCTGTGGAGGCTGCCATTCTTGTCTGTGGAGGCTGCCATTCGTGTCTGTCTGTGGAGGTTGCCATTCTTGTCTGTGGAGGGTGCCATTCGTGTCTGTCTGTGGAGGGTGCCATTCTTGTCTGTGGAGGCTGCCATTCGTGTCTGTCTGTGGAGGGTGCCATTCTTGTCTGTGGAGGGTGCCATTCGTGTCTGTCTGTGGAGGGTGCCATTCGTGTCTGTCTGTGGAGGGTGCCATTTGTGTATGTCTGTGGAGGGTGCCATTCTTGTCTGTCTGTGGAGGGTGCCATTTGTGTATGTCTGTGGAGGGTGCCATTCTTGTCTGTCTGTGGAGGGTGCCATTTGTGTATGTCTGTGGAGGGTGCCATTCGTGTCTGTCTGTGGAGGGTGCCATTTGTGTATGTCTGTGGAGGGTGCCATTCTTGTCTGTCTGTGGAGGGTGCCATTCGTGTCTGTCTGTGGAGGGTGCCATTTGTGTATGTCTGTGGAGGGTGCCATTCGTGTCTGTCTGTGGAGGGTGCCATTTGTGTATGTCTGTGGAGGGTGCCATTCGTGTCTGTCTGTGGAGGGTGCCATTTGTGTCTGTCTGTGGAGGGTGCCATTTGTGTATGTCTGTGGAGGGTGCCATTCGTGTCTGTCTGTGGAGGGTGCCATTTGTGTATGTCTGTGGAGGCTGCCATTCGTGTCTGTCTGTGGAGGCTGCCATTCGTGTCTGTCTGTGGAGGCTGTCATTCGTGTCTGTCTGTGGTGGCTGTCATTCGTGTCTGTGGAGGCTGCCATTCGTGTCTGTCTGTGATGGCTGCCATTCGTGTCTGTGGAGGCTGCCATTCGTGTCTGTCTGTGATGGCTGCCATTCGTGTCTGTGGAGGCTGCCATTCGTGTCTGTGGAGGCTGCCATTCGTGTCTGTGGAGGCTGCCATTTGTGTCTGTCTGTGATGGCTGCCATTCGTGTCTGTGGAGGCTGCCATTCGTGTCTGTGGAGGCTGCCATTCGTGTCTGTGGAGGCTGCCATTCGTGTCTGTCTGTGGAGGCTGTCATTCGTGTCTGTGGAGGCTGCCATTCGTGTCTGTCTGTGGAGGCTGCCATTCGTGTCTGTGGAGGCTGCCATTCGTGTCTGTGGAGGCTGCCATTTGTGTCTGTCTGTGATGGCTGCCATTCGTGTCTGTGGAGGCTGCCATTCGTGTCTGTGGAGGCTGCCATTCGTGTCTGTCTGTGGAGGCTGCCATTCGTGTCTGTATAGGCTGCTCTCGGAAAACTTGGTCCAACAATGAACTTTTCTTCGGCTGCATTTTCTGGATACGAATAAAACTCTTCATATAAGAAGAGAAGAAGGCCTGCTGGCTCATACGAGGTCACTTCTTTGCCCAATCGCTTGGGATGCATACTCTGAGACTGGTCTCACGTAGGTAGTGTAAAGCGCCCTAAATGCCTCCATACTTAGGCTTCTGAATGATGTTCTAACTTTCGCCAGTGTAGAGTACGCTGCTGTCGTTATCCTATTAATATGTGCCTCAGGAGATAGATTAGGTGTTACGTCCACCCCCAGGTCTCTTTCACGCGTCGTCACAGGTAGGCTGTTCCCCTTCATTGTGTACTGTCCCTTTGGTCTCCTATCACCTAGTCCCATTTCTATAACTTTACACTTGCTCGTGTTGAACTCCAGTAGCCATTTCCCTGACCATCTCTACAGCTTGTTCAAGTCTTATTCGATAATCTTACAATCCTCATCTGTCACAACTCGTCTCATAAATTTCGCGTCATCCAAATACATCTACATATAGAACTCGACTCCTGTAGACAAGTTGTTCACGAATATTGGTAATAGAACTGGTGCCAGCACCGATCCTTGTGGTACTCCACTCGTTACTGTTCGCCAGTCTGACTTCTCGCCCCTTACCGTAACTCTCTGACTCCTTCCTGTTAGGTAGTTCCTTATCCATGCTAGGACCTTTCCCCCCACCCCCGCCTGCCTCTCGAGCTTGAACAGCAGTCTCATGTGCGGTACTGTATCAAAGGCTTTTTGGCAGTCCAGAAATATGCAGTCTGCCCGTGATCTGTCCAGTCTTATTCTTGTTACTTTATCATAGACTTCCAGAAGGTTTGTTAGGCATGATTTCCCTTCCCTGAACCCATGTTGGTGTTTGTTTACATACCTGATGTTCTCCAGGTGTGTAACCAGTCTTAACCTGATTAGTCTTTCATGTACTTTACAGGGGGGATGGTTGTTAGTGGTACTGGTCTGTAGTTAAGTGCCTCTTCCCTATCTCCTTTTTCAAAAATTGGTACGACATTTGCTTTCTTCCAGCAGTGTACTCACCTAATTGTACTCACCTAATTGTGCTTGCGGGGGTTGAGCTTTGGCTCTTTGGTCCCGCCTCTCAACTGTCAATCAACTGGTGTACAGATTCCTGAGCCTACTGGGCTCTATCATACCTACATTTGAAACTGTGTATGGAGTCAACCTCCACCACATCACTTCCTAGTGCATTCCATTTATTAACTACTCTGACACTGAAAAAATTCTTTCTAACGTCTCTGTGGCTCATCTGGGTACTAAGTTTCCACCTGTGTCCCCTTGTTCGTGTCCCACCCGTGCTGAAGAGTTTGTCTTTGTCCACCCTGTCAATTCCCCTGAGAATTTTGTAGGTGGTTATCATGTCTCCCCTTACTCTTCTGTTTTCCAGGGATGTGAGGTTCAGCTCCTTTAGCCTTTCCTCGTAGCTCAATCCTCTCAGTTCCGGGACGAGCCTGGTGGCATACCGCTGAATCTTCTCTAACTTTGTCTTGTGTTTAACTAGGTATGGACTCCAGGCTGGAGCTGCATACTCCAGGATTGGTCTTACATAAATGGTATACAGGGTTCTGAAAGATTCCTTACACAAGTTTCTGAAGGCAGTTCTTATGTTGGCCAGTCTAGCATATGCCGCTGATGATATTCTTTTGATGTGGGCCTCTGGGGACAGGTTCGGTGTGATATCAACCCCCAGATCCTTCTCTCTATTTGATTCTTGCAGGATTTCCCCTCCCAGATGATACCTTGTGTTCAGCCTCCTGCTCCCTTCGCCTAATTTCATCACCTTACACTTTCCAGAGTTGAACTTCAGCAGCCATTTTCTAGACCATTCCTCCAGTTTATCCAGGTCATCCTGTAGTCTCTGTCTATCTTCATCCGTCTTGATTCTTCTCATAATTTTTGCATCATCAGCAAACATCGAGAGGAATGAGTCTATACCCTCTGGAAGATCGTTCACATATATTAGAAACAGGATGGGTCCAAGTACTGAGCCCTGTGGGACTCCGCTGGTGACATCTCGCCACTCTGATGTCTTCCCCCTCACCGTTACTCGCTGTTTCCTGTTGCTTAAGTACTCCCTTATCCACTGGAGCACCTTCCCTTTTACTCCTGCCTGTTGCTCCAACTTTTTTAACAGCCTTTTATGGGGTACTGTGTCGAAGGCTTTTTGGCAATCCAGGAAAATGCAGTCGGCCCACCCTTCTCTTTCCTGCCTAATTTTCGTTGCCTGGTCATAAAATTCTATTAACCCTGTGAGGCACGATTTACCATCTCTGAACCCATGTTGGTGGTGCGTTACAACGTTATTTCCCTCCAGATGCTCTACGAGCCTTTTCCTCACGATCTTCTCCAGCACCTTGCATGGTATACAAGTTAAGGAAACTGGCCTGTAATTCAGTGCCTCTTGCCTGTCACCCTTTTTGTATATTGGGACCACGTTAGCTGTCTTCCAACTTTCTGGCAAGTCTCCTGTTTCCAGTGACCTGTTATACACCATAGAGAGTGGCACACTTAGTGCTTCTGCACCTTCCTTTAGTATCCATGGTGAGATTCTATCAGGCCCAACAGCCTTTGTCACATCTAGCTCCAGCAGACACCTTTTGACCTCATCACTGGTGAGGTCAAATTCCTCCAAGGTTTCCAAGGTTGCCGCCTCCTCATTTAGTGCAGGGGCTTCTCCTTGTTCTATTGTGAAGACCTCCTGGAATCTCTTGTTGAGTTCTTCACACACCTCCTTGTCATTCTCTGTGTATCTGTTCTCCCCTTTCCACAGCTTCATCACTTGTTCCTTCACTGCTGTTTTCCTCCTGATATGGCTGTGGAGCAGCTTTGGTTGGGTCTTGGCTTTACTCGCGATGTCATTTTCAAACTGTCTCTCTGCTTCCCTCCTCACTCTGATGTACTCATTTCTGGCCCTCTGGTACCTCTCCCTGCTCTCTGGTGTTCTGTTATTTCTGTAGTTTCTCCATGTTCTTTTACTCAGTTGTTTCGCTACCTTACATTCCTGGTTGAACCATGGGTTTTTCTGTTGTTTTTCGTTTTTCTCCTTTTGGACGGGGATAAACCTGTCTGCAGCTTCCTGGCACTTTTGGGTGACAATATCCATCATGACCTGCACATTCTTGTCTCTAAGTTCTGTTTCCCATGGTATTCCCATTAGGAAGTTCCTCATCTCGTCATATTTTCCTCTTCGGTAATTCAGTCTTTTCCCCTCCACTCCCATCCTTGGATAGGTTATCCCTACCTCCACCAAGTACTCAAAGGTCAGTACACTGTGGTCACTCATTCCTCTGGGGGCTTCAACTTTGACTTCCCTTATTTCTGACTCATTCAGGGTGAATATTAAGTCGAGTCTAGCTGGTTCATCATTGCCTCTCATTCTTGTGGGTTCCTTGACATGTTGGCTCAGAAAATTCCTTGTTGCCACTTCCAAGAGTTTAGCTCGCCACGTATCTGCACCACCATGTGGGTCCCCATTCTCCCAGTCTATCTTTCCATGGTTGAAATCACCCATGATTAAGAGTCTTGAGCCATTCCTGCAGGCAACTGAAGCTGCTCTCTCTATTATATTAATAGTTGCCATGTTGTTCCTATCAAACTCCTGTCTAGGTCTTCTGTCATTTAGGGGAGGGTTGTAAATGACTGCCACTATTATCTTAGGTCCACCCATTGTTATAGTTCCTGTTATGTAATCTCTGAATCCGTCACAGCCCGGAATTTCCATCTCATCAAAACTCATCAAAACTCAGTGTGTGTGTGTGTGTGTGTGTGTGTGTGTGTGTGTGTGTGTGTGTGTGTGTGTGTGTGTGTGTGTGTGTGTGTGTGTGTGTACTCACCTATTTGTGCTTGCGGGGTTTGAGCTCCGGTTCTTTGGTCCCGCCTCTCAACTGTCAATCAACTGGTGTACAGGTTCCTGAGCCTACTGGACTCTATCATATCTACACTTGAAACTGTGTATGACGGACCGAATACAGATCCCTGTGGGACTCCACTGGTGACTTCACGCCTTTCTGAAGTCTCACCCCTCACCGTAACTCTCTGCTTCCTATTGCTTAGGTATGAATGTGTGTGCGCGTGTGAATGTCTCCATCTTCCCTGATGTAGCTGTTTCTGTTATTTGCACTACTAGTAACGTTAGTAAACAAAGCACAATTCACTCGAGCATTAACGCCGGACAGTCAGGAACGCAAACATCTCCCCAGAAAACAGCCACTTGTCAAGAACCACCACATCTAACGACCCTAGACAATGGCCACATTGGCAGTTAGTCTGAAGACTAACTGCCAATGTGGCCAGTTAGTCTTAAGACTAACTGCCAATGTGGCCAGTTAGTCTGAAGACTAACTGCCAATGTGGCCAGTTAGTCTGAAGACTAACTGCCAATGTGGCCAGTTAGTCTGAAGACTAACTGCCAATGTGGCCAGTTAGTCTGAAGACTAACTGCCAATGTGGCCAGTTAGTCTGAAGACTAACTGCCAATGTGGCCAGTTAGTGTGAAGACTAACTGCCAATGTGGCCAGTTAGTCTGAAGACTAATTGCCAATGTGGCCAGTTAGTGTGAAGACTAACTGCCAATGTGGCCAGTTAGTCTGAAGACTAACTGCCAATGTGGCCAGTTAGTGTGAAGACTAACTGCCAATGTGGCCAGTTAGTCTGAAGACTAACTGCCAATGTGGCCAGTTAGTCTGAAGACTAACTGCCAATGTGGCCAGTTAGTCTGAAGACTAATTGCCAATGTGGCCAGTTAGTCTGAAGACTAACTGCCAATGTGGCCAGTTAGTCTGAAGACTAACTGCCAATGTGGCCAGTTAGTCTGAAGACACACAAGCGCCCCTGGGTGCCATCTTGGCCCTCAACACTGGCAAAGTTTGGGGAGTGAATAACACTGGTGGTCTCCACATCCTGCCAGGGCCACCGGTGTTGGGATGCTCATCTGACCACGGAGTAGGAGTCTACAACACCCAAGTCTGGTCCCATTCTCTTGGTTGTTCTGGGAGGGTGTTCTGGGAGGTTGTTCTCAGTCACACCACTCACTATAGGAAGCACCTCTGCCCTCACAATACATATATAACAACATAAGAACATTAAGACCTCTAAATGACCCAACCAGGATTCGAACCCATGCCGCTCTAGATCACCATCTAAACGTACACAATACTGTGCCCACGTCACCAATGATAGTCTATTATCATTCTACTATCATATCACCAAGACTATCATTGATGAAATGGTCACAGTACTGTGCACATTTAGGGGTGATCCAGACCAGCATGGGTTCGAGTCCTGGTTGGGTCATTTAGAATTCTTAGTGATCTATGGCTTGTGCGTTCATGCATATATAGCGGACAGAGTGTATCGTGATCCGGCCTGTACTCCTCTTGACATACCAGAAAATATTCTGAGGAAACTACTCCAAGCTTGTACTAAAGAGGCACCCTTCTTGAGCCCGGATGGCCACATGTATAAGCAAGTAGATGGGGTCGCCATGGGTTCTCCCCTAGGTGTCCTGTTTGCATACTTCTACATGGGCACCATCGAGCAGAGGGTCTTAGTTGATATGGACTTGAAACCTGTCATATACTTCAGGTATGTTGACGACATTTTAACACGGGTACCTGATGTCAGACATCTGCAGGAGCTGAAGGAGGCGTTTGAGCGGAATTCTGTTTTGAATTTCACTTACGAGATGGAGAAGGATGGGAAGCTGCCCTTTCTAGATGTAACAGTCATGGAAAAGGGCGGAGGTTTCCACACTGCAGTCTACACTAAGGAAACAAACATAGGAATGTGCCTCAATGCCAACAGCGACTGCCCAGACAGGTACAAGAGGAGTGTTGTTAACGCTTATGTCGACCGTGCTCTCAGCCACAGCTCAGGACGGAAGCAAGTCGACGAAGAACTCTGTAGGGTAAGGCAGGTCCTAGTCAACAACAGCTTCTCTAATGATCTTGTTAAAAACATCATAAGAAGGAAAGTGAAACGCCATGCAACCTCTGAAGAGACAACTAACACAACACATGTACCCCGTATTAGACTATTTTACAGGAACTTCTTTTCCACAGCCCATAAAACGGGGGAAAGGGTCCTGAAAGATATTGTTAATAGAAACGTTATCCCTACAGACAAAAATAAAAAAATACAATTGACGATTTACTAAAAAAACAAACAAAAACGCCAACCTACTCATGAAAAACTCTCCAGACACAAAGCAGAACGCCTTAAAGGAAACCAACGTCGTCTATGCCTTCCAATGCCCTCTTGGGGACTGTAAGCCCCAAAGATCTCAGTATATAGGCAAGACAACAACATCTCTTTCCAGGCGATTAACGATGCATAAGCAACAGGGCTCCATCAAGGAACATATAATCTCTTCCCACAACCAGACCATCACCAGAGAAGTCTTAACAAACAACACAAAAAACATCGATAGGTACAGCGATAGCAGGCGACTTGACATCAGCGAGGCACAACACATCAAAAAGTCAACACCAGCAATCAACAGCCAATTAATTCACAACTATATTCTACCCACTTCAAGACTCCGCACCAATATAGAAGCATCAAGAAATATGGGCCAATAGGCCCTTTGCAGTTACTTCCATTCTTATGTTTTCATATCCAATTAATACCCATAATTTCGTGTTTTGTCTTGTGTTTGTCACAAGTTTGTTCACCTCACCCAAAACTGTTGTGCCATATCACGTCACCCAAATGTGAGTATAAGAATGGACGGATTTGTGTGTTTACAGGTTACAGTTGTATGTGTAAACTAAAGTCTTTGAAAATGTGATAAGTTATTACGAAACGCGTTCAGGCGTTGCATCGTACTAGAAATAAAAATGA
>NC_059660.1:4906167-4913667 GCF_020424385.1 Procambarus clarkii | reverse complement strand
TATTTATGTCATGGGTGACTTTAATTTTAGCGGAATAAACTGGTTGAACAAAACAGGGTATAGTGAAGCAGAAGATTTTCTAGAATTAATTGACGATTGCTTTCTTACGCAACACATTAAGGAACCAACACGGGAAAATAATATTTTAGATTTAGTGTTAACTAACAGGGAAACGCAAATTAATGACATCGAAATAGGGAGTGAGCTAGGGAGCAGTGATCACAAAGAAATCAGATTTAGCATAGAATGGAATAGACCAGTAGGAGAAAATTCTGTTAAAGTGCCAGATTTTCGAAAAGCTGATTTTAATAGCCTAAGAAATTTTTTGGGTCAAATTGATTGGAAAGGCTTGGGTATGGGGTGTGGGCCGGTCTTGGAGCGAGACATGAACCCAGCGATAGGTGACTTAAATGGGGATTTCGATGTGGATTCAATATATAACTTATTTAAGAATATTCTAAACAAAGCACAGGAACGTAGTATACCATACAAATTGAATAGATCGTATACTAATGACCCAAAGTGGATAACAAAGAATTTGAAGAACCTTATAGGTAAAAAGAGAGCTTGGTACAAAAGGATTAAAAATGGGGAGGTCACTTTAGAACAGGAATTCGTACAACTGGTTAGAAATGTTAAAAAAGAGATAAGGAAAGCAAAAAGAAACTATGAAGTTCGCATAGCAGGGCAAGCAAAGACAAATCCTAAAGGGTTTTTTTCAGTTATATCGTACTAAGACTAGGGAAAGGATAGGTCCATTAAAAACTGAGACAGGTCAAATAACAGATAGTGATGAAGAGATGAGTAGTATTTTTAATAAATATTTTGTATCTATATTTACTAAAGAGGAACTTAACAATATGCCTTCAGCCGAACAAGTCTATGTGGGTGGGGACGAGGACAGGTTGACGAGTTTAGCAGTTACCAGGGAGGATGTTCTTAAACAAATAGTAAAACTCAAACCAAACAAATCCCCAGGGCCGGATGAAGTGTTTGCTAGGGTGCTTAAAGAATGCAAAGAGGAGCTTTGTGACCCACTGTCAACCATATTTAATAAATCAATAGAGTCAGGCAGAGTGCCAGAGTTTTGGAAAGTTGCTAATGTGATACCAGTTTTTAAGAAAGGAGATAGATCACTTGCGTCTAACTATCGACCAATTAGCCTAACGTCTATTGTGGGAAAGTTACTCGAATCTATAATAGCAAATAAAATTCGTCTTCATCTTGAAAAACATAAATTAATAATTGAGTCGCAACATGGTTTTATAAATGGCCGTTCATGTTTAACAAATTTGTTATCTTTTTATTCTAGCATTGTTGAGGCAGTTGATAGTGGTAAGGATTGCGATGTTGTATACCTTGACTTTAGCAAAGCTTTTGATACAGTGCCACATGAAAGACTGATTAAAAAAATAGAGTCTCATGGTATTGGGGGTGCTATATTAAGCTGGATTAGGGCATGGCTATACCAAAGGAAACAGAGAGTTAGTATAAATGGAATCAAGTCAGAGTGGGAAAATGTTGTAAGTGGAGTGCCTCAAGGCTCTGTCCTGGGACCTCTGTTGTTTATAATATATATAAATGATTTAGATTCAGGTTTGAGTAGCAACATTTGCAAATTTGCCGATGATACGAAAATCGGTAGGGAAATTAATTCGGAGGAGACTCACTATCACTTCAAGTTGATCTAGATAGGTTTTGAAATGGTCAAAGGATTGGCAGATGCAGTTTAATGCTGATAAATGTAAAGTTCTGAGGTTAGGTAATGATGATAGAGTTACAAGATACGAGCTAGATGGTGTTGTGATTGCGAAGTCGGATTGCGAAAGGGATCTGGGAGTTATGATTAGTAAGAATTTAAAACAAAAGGATCAATGCATAAATGTTCGTAATAAGGCAAATCGACACTTGGATTTATTAATCGCAGCGTTAGTAACAAGACACCTGGTGTGGTTCTCAAGCTATATCTTGCTCTAGTTAGGCCCCATTTAGATTATGCAGTTCAGTTTTGGTCGCCATATTATAGAATGGATATAAATTCACTTGAACGTGTCCAGCGTAGGATGACTAAGTTAATTCCCCAAATTAGAAATCTTTCATATGAAGAAAGATTAACAAAGCTTAAGTTGCATTCACTGGAAAGGCGAAGAGTTAGGGGTGACATGATAGAGGTTTACAAGTGGATGAATGGACATAACCGGGGGGATATTAATAGGGTATTAAAAGTATCACACAGGACAGAACACGAAACAATGGATATAAATTGGATAAGTTTAGATTTAGGAAAGACTTGGGTAAATACTGGTTCAGTAACAGGGTTGTTGATTTGTGGAACCAATTGCCGCGTAACATTGTGGAGGTGGGGTCCCTCGATTGTTTCAAGCACGGGTTGGACAAGTATATGAGTGGGATTGGGTGGTTATAGAATAGGAGCTGCCTCGTATGGGCCAATAGGCCTTCTGCAGTTACCTTTGTTCTTATGTTCTTATGTTCTTATGAACCTGGGGCCAGATTCACGAAGCAGTTACGCAAGCACTTACGAACCTGGGGCCAGATTCACGAAGCAGTTACGCAAGTACTTACGAACCTGGGGCCAGATTCACGAAGCAGTTACGCAAGCACTTACGAACGTGTACATCTTTCCTCAGTCTTTGACGGCTTTGGTTACATTTATTAAACAGTTTACAAGCATGAAAACTTGCCAATCAACTGTTGTTATTGTTATAAACAGCCTCCTGGTGCTTCCGAGCTCATTAACTGTTTAATAATTGTAAACAAAGCCGCCAAAGATTGAGAAAAGATGTACAGGTTCGTAACTGCTTCGTGAATCTGGTCCCAAGTGTCTTGTTACTAACGCATCGTTTAATAAATCCCAGTGTCCTATTTGCCTTATTACGAACATTCATGCATTGATCCTTTGGTTTTAAATTCTTATTAATCATAACTCCCAGATCCCTTTCGCAATCCGACTTCGCAATCTCAACACCATCTAGCTCGTATCTTGTAACTCTATCATCATTACCTAACCTCAGAACTTTACATTTATCAGCATTAAACTGCATCTGCCAATCCTTTGACCATTTCTTTCAACTGATAGACTGATGTTGTCTGCTGACAACTGCTGACAACTGCTGACAACTGCTGACTTCTGCTGCCAGAAGCCCAATCACTGCTGACCTCCTCTGCCCATGCCAGGTTCAAATGAATGTTTCAATTTAATTTATATGTTAATTACCAGTTTATTATATATACAGGATAACAATTATGAATTATTTTATTATGGGTGAAAATAATTGAACGTGTTATTATTGAATAATATTCAGTTAGTCGTTATCACTGGTCAGACGCCCCTCTGAACCACTCACCAGCTGAAGAACTGATTTAGTGGCTCTGTGCTGCACTGATCGACTGATCGAGGGTTCGATTCCCGTGCTGGCGTTTGGGGAACATTACCGTTCACTTGATCCCTGTGTTGATCTAGTAATAAAATACACCTGGGAGTTATTCAACTGTTGTGGTTGGCAAGGGGAAGGACAAATTCCCAAGAAGGATGTGGCCCTTTTCCTCACAGGTGTGGGTTGTGGTTCCTTTATTCACAGGTGTGGGATGTGGCCCTTTTCCTCACAGGTGTGGGTTGTGGTTCCTTTATTCACAGGTGTGGGATGTGGCCCTTTTCCTCACAGGTGTGGGTTGTGGTTCCTTTATTCACAGGTGTGGGATGTGGCCCTTTTCCTCACAGGTGTGGGTTGTGGTTCCTTTATTCACAGGTGTGGGATGTGGCCCTTTTCCTCACAGGTGTGGGTTGTGGTTCCTTTATTCACAGGTGTGGGATGTGGCTTCTTTACTTACAGGTATGGGATGTGGTCCCTTTACTCACAGGTGTGGGATGTGGGTCCTTTACCCACAGGTGTGGGATGTGGCCCCTTTCCTCACAGGTGTGCGATGTGGTCCCTTTACTCACAGGTGTGGGATGTGGCCCCTTTACCCACAGGTGTGGGATGTGGCCCCTTTACCCACAGATGTGGGATATGGATCCCTTTGGCCCCTTTGTAAATGGACAACAGAGGCTTAAAGGTCCACCCACATTCCAGAGTGGGTGGAATGCACCACCTACTGCTTTCCACCCAACCACCCACTGCCACCCACCACCCACACTGAAGGTGTGGGTGGTGTGGGTTTCTCACTATAATCGGTATTGTCTCCTGGTCCTCTTTCTTCCTCTTCTCTCATGTTCATTTTCGCATTTTAAAAGTCACGAAGCAGAGGAGACAGAGACTGGGAGAAGATCTTTAAGGGGAATTTTAAGGCTTCCTGTTCTTTGTAATGTTTTGCTGGCTTGGGGGGGCGGCGCTTGCGTGCACGACCGCACACGCACACTCACACGCACACTCACAGAGACAGAGAAGGCCTCTGGGGGGTGTGTAGGTCTCAGTGTGAGTGAATACTCACACTCAGTTCAGTGTCAGAGTGGTTAACAGGTGGAATGCATTAGGCAGTGATGTGGTGGAGGCTGACTCCATACACAGTTTCAGGTGTAGATATGATAGAGCCCAATAGGCTCAGGAACCTGTACACCAGTTGATTGACGGTTGAGAGGCGGGACCAAAGAGCCAGAGCTCAACCCCCGCAAACACAACTAGGTGAGTGTACACACACACACACACACACACACACATATACTGGGGGCCTGTTAGCCTGGTGGATAGCGCGCAGGACTCGTAATTCTGTGGCGCGAGTTCGATTCCCGCACCAGGCAGAAACAAATGGGCAGAGCTTCTTTCACCCTAATGCTCCTGTTACCTAGCAGTAAATAGATACCTGGGAGTTAGTCAGCTGTCACGGGCTGCTTCCTGGTGTGTGTGTGTGTGTGTGTGTGTGTGTGTGTGTGTGTGTGTGTGTGTGTGTGTGTGTGTGTATGTATGTATGGAAAAAAAGTAGTAGTAGAAACAGTTGATTGACAGTTGAGAGGCGGGCCGAAAGAGCAAAGCTCAACCCCCGCAAACACAACTAGGTGAATACACACACACACACACACACACACACACACACACACACACACACACACACACACACACACACACGCACACACACACACACAGACACACACACTGTGACGACTCAGGAAAGAGACCTGGGCGTGGACGTAGCACCTAACCTAACTCCTGAGGCACATATAAATAGGATAACGACAGCAGCGTACTCTACACTGGCAGAAGTTAGAACATCATTCAAGAACTAAATAAAGAGGCATTTATGGAGCTTTACACATACGTGAGACCAGTTTAAGAGTATGCAGCCCCATCATGGAGTCCCCACCTGAAGAAACACATAAGGAAACTGAAAAATGCTCAGAAGTTTGCGACGAAACTCGTCCCAGAATTGCGAGAGATGGGGTATGAAGAGCGCCTTAAATAAAATGACCCTGACGACGCTATAAAAGAAAGAGAAAGATAGGAGATATGATAAAGACGTATAAAATACTTACGGGGATTGACAGAGTGGATATAGAGGAAATTGAATGCCCATAGAACAAGGGGGCATGGGTGGAAGCTGGAGACTCAGAGGAGTCAGAGAGATGTGCAGGGGCTCTAGGGGTGAGAATATGAGAGTGAGAGAGTAAGAGTGAGTGAGGATGTGAGGGAATGAGGAAGCTGGGAGAGACACAAGAGCGGTATGAGAGAGAGAGAAAGAGAGAGAGAGAGAGAGAGAGAGAGAGAGAGAGAGAGAGAGAGAGAGAGAGAGAGAGAGAGAGAGAGAGAGGTGACTGACAGAGAGAGAGAGAGAGAGAGAGAGAGGAGACGGACAGAGAGAGAGAGAGAGAGAGAGAGAGGATAGAGAGAGAGAGAGAGAGAGAGAGAGAGAGGAGAGAGAGAGAGAGAGAGAGGAGAGAGGAGACAGACCGACAGACAGACAGACAGACAGACAGACAGACAGACACAGACAGACAGACAGAGAGAGAGAGAGAGAGAGAGAGAGAGAGAGAGAGAGAGAGAGAGAGAGACAGAGACAGAGAGGGAGACAGAGAGAGAGAGAGCGGGAAGCCGGATGTAAACACCTCGTCCAGTCACGCACAAACTTACTATTAATACACCGTGAAAAAAATCCAAGTGCGTTGTATTGAGCCCCAAACATCAGCACCAGGGAGGAGCCGGGCCCTGCCAGCCACCTTCAAACTAACATAATTTACCAACATTTTAACTGTATTTTACATTAAAATTCAGTTTAACATTATCATTAGCGCTCTAATTAACGAGATTTATCCTCTACATCGCTTTATACAACTGTTTAGGTAGGAAACTGGTGGGTTAATGCATTTTTGATGGCGGGGGAGTCCGGGGGGTTATTGTGGGGTTTGGGTGGGGGGTTGGGTTGCCTGGAGTGTGGGATGGGGTTTGGGTTGTGTGTACACAGCAAGACTTGAAACACAGTGACACAAGTGTGTGTTGTTTGTCCACGTCTCCACGACTGGTCACTCTCCCTCCTCCACCACCCTCTCTCCCTAGAGGCACTACGGGCTCGCCATAGCCCGTGCTACTTGGAACTTTTTGTTCCAAGTAGCGAATCTTAAACAACAACAACAACTCTCTCTCTCCGTCTCCCCTTCCCTCTAATGACACTCATATATTATATATATATATAATATATATATAATATATTATATATATATATATATATATCTATATATATATATATATATTTAGTATATATTGGTAGCAGTCTTTCCTGTAGACATATATTATTAATATGGCCGAAAAAGTAAGATTAATAATTCTAACACGAATTTTCTCGATATTTCTAATGTTTCTTTTCGCTGTCGATGGTAATTGAAAAATCAATTCTCCAAAATTCATTTTTATTTCTAGTCTGACGCGACACTTGAACGCGTTTCGTAATAACTTATTACATTTTCAAAGACTTTTACTTTACACACACACAACAATAACTTGCAAACATTCAACAGAGTTCTTACTATGCTATGATTTAAACAGCTTTCATTTTTCATTTTATGCCCCCATTTTGGATGAGGTGATATGTTACAACAGTTTTGGATGAGGTGAACAAAACTTTCAACACAGGATAGAACACGAAATAATGGGTATTGAAGGTAAGAATGGAAGTAACTGCAGAGGGCCTATTGGCCCATATTTCTTGGTGCTTCTATATTGGAGCGGAGTCTTGAAGTGGGTAGAATATAGTTGTGAATTAATTGGCTGCTTCTTCAATGGCAGTAAATGTATTTATCAGCCAATTAATGCACAACTATATTCTACCCCTTATTTTGGTAGACCCCTTATTTTGGTAGACCCCTTATTTTGGTAGACCCCTTATTTTGGTAGACCCCTTATTTTGGTAGACCCCTTATTTTGGTAGACCCCTTATTTTGGTAGACCCCTTATTTTGGTAGACCCCTTATTTTGGTAGACCCCTTATTTTGGTAGACCCCTTATTTTATATCCAATACACTAACAACAGGTTCGAGTGCCCATAATAATGTCTTCG
>NC_059660.1:4828172-4906067 GCF_020424385.1 Procambarus clarkii | reverse complement strand
CTCAAGATAACCTCAAGATATGTTTCCCCATATTAGTCTGTCATTCAGACAAATCCAGTGTGTACTTTGTACAATGTGAAGGTAATTCTGAACAGCAAAGGTAAAGCCTTTGTGTCACAGATTTCTACCCTACAACACTGTTTTAAATCACATGCCACACACCTTCCCACATATGTCACATGTGTAGCCTCGTGTGCTATAGAGGGTTTCCAGTTCCTCTATTGGTGCTTCAGTGTCTTAATCCCTCCTTGTCATTAGTAATTTCCTGTATATACTGTTACATGTACATATCTACATATTCAACCAATATGTACAAGTACTTATCGTATGGTACAGGAAGCTTGTCCCAATTGGCTGTAGTGTTGTTGACCTTTGTATTGTCCGAGGTCACTATAGGTAGCTGTAACGAGCTCCCAGTTCATTGATTTTATGACATTATTGAGTGATTGTCTGTATCTATTAACATTAGCAAGTTGGAGATACAAACACCCCCCCCCCCTCCTTCAGGTGTGCTGGGGTTCCACACCTTCCTCAGGTGTGCTGGGGCTCCACACCTCCCTCAGGTGTGCTGGGGCTTCACACCCCCTCCCTCAGGTGTGCTGGGGCTCCATACCTCCCTCCCTCAGGTGTACTGGGGCTCCACACCTCCCTCAGGTGTGCTGGGGCTCCACACCTTCCTCAGGTGTGCTGGGGCTCCACACCCCCCTCCCACAGGTGTGCTGGGGCTCCACACCCCCCTCCCACAGGTGTGCTGGGGCTCCACACCTCCCTCAGGTGTGCTGGGGCTCCACACCCCCTCCCTCAGGTGTGCTGGGGCTCCACACCCCCCTCAGGTGTGCTGGGGCTCCACACCCCCCTCAGGTGTGTTGGGGCTCCACACCCCCCTCCTTCAGGTGTGCTGGGGCTCCACACCTCCCTCAGGTGTGCTGGGGCTCCACACCTTCCTCAGGTGTGCTGGGGCTCCACACCTCCCTCAGGTGTGCTGGGGCTCCACACCTCCCTCAGGTGTGCTGGGGCTCCACACCTCCCTCAGGTGTGCTGGGGCTCCACACCTCCCTCAGGTGTGCTGGGGCTCCACACCCCCCTCCCACAGGTGTGCTGGGGCTCCACACCTCCCTCCCTCAGGTGTGCTGGGGCTCCACACCTCCCTCCCTCAGGTGTGCTGGGGCTCCACACCTCCCTCCCTCAGGTGTGCTGGGGCTCCACACCTCCCTCCCTCAGGTGTGCAGGCGGCGTCAGGCCCATGTCAGCGGCATCTCTCCTCGGCTAATTACTGATCCCAACAAATCCCCCTCCAGACACCCCTGCCCCCCAGCACCTGGCCCCCCAGCACCTGGCCCCCCAGCACCTGGCTCCCCAGCACCTGGCCCCCAGCACCTGGCCCCCAGCACCTGGCTCCCCAGCACCTGGCCCCCCCAGCACCTGGCCCCCAGCACCTGGCCCCCCAGCACCAGGCCCCCCCAGCACCTGGCCCCCAGCACCTGGCCCCCAGCACCTGGCCCCCCAGCACCTGGCCCCCCAGCACCTGGCCCCCCCCAGCACCTGGCCCCCAGCACCTGGCCCCCCAGCACCTGGCCCCCCAGCACCTGGCCCCCCAGCACCTGGCCCCCCAGCACCTGGCCCCCAGCACCTGGCCCCCCAGCACCTGGCCCCCCCAGCACCTGGCCCCCCAGCACCTGGCCCCCAGCACCTGGCCCCCCCAGCACCTGGCCCCCCAGCACCTGGCCCCCAGCACCTGGCTCCCCAGCACCTGGCCCCCCAGCACCTGGACCCCAGCACCTGCCCCCCCAAGCACCTGCCCCCCCAGCACCTGGCCCCCCCAGCACCTGGACCCCAGCACCTGCCCCCCCAAGCACCTGGCCCCCCCAGCACCTGGCCCCCCAGCACCTGGCCCCCCCAGCACCTGGCCCCCCCAGCACCTGGCCCCCCAGCACCTACTAGTATAGACGAGGAAACCTTAGACACTCGTGGGTGTAAATAGTTCATATACTCCAGGGAATGTTATGCATTTCTCGACACTTATACTTGGCAGCTTCTGGTAAACAACCTCACGTCCGCTGCCACCCCAAGTCCGGCCACCTGTGTCTACCCCAAGTCCTGCCACCTGTGTCTATACCCCAAGTCCGGCCACCTGTGTCTACCCCAAGTCCTGCCACCTGTGTCTATACCCCAAGTCCGGCCACCTGTGTCTATACCCCAAGTCCTGCCACCTGTGTCTATACCCCAAGTCCGCCCACCTGTGTCTACCCCAAGTCCTGCCACCTGTGTCTATACCCCAAGTCCTGCCACCTGTGTCTATACCCCAAGTCCTGCCACCTGTGTCTATACCCCAAGTCCGGCCACCTGTGTCTATACCCCAAGTCCGGCCACCTGTGTCTATACCCCAAGTCCGCCCACCTGTGTCTATACCCCAAGTCCTGCCACCTGTGTCTATACCCCAAGTCCTGCCACCTGTGTCTGTACCCCAAGTCCTGCCACCTGTGTCTATATCCCAAGTCCTGCCACCTGTGTCTATACCCCAAGTCCGGCCACCTGTGTCTATACCCCAAGTCCGCCCACCTGTGTCTATACCCCAAGTCCGCCCACCTGTGTCTATACCCCAAGTCCGGCCACCTGTGTCTGTACCCCAAGTCCTGCCACCTGTGTCTATACCCCAAGTCCTGCCACCTGGGTCTATACCCCAAGTCCTGCCACCTGTGTCTATACCCCAAGTCCTGCCACCTGTGACTATACCCCAAGTCCTGCCACCTGTGTCTATACCCCAAGTCCTGCCACCTGTGTCTATACCCCAAGTCCTGACACCTGTGTCTATACCCCAAGTCCTGACACCTGTGTCTATACCCCAAGTCCTGACACCTGTGTCTATACCCTAAGTCCTGCCACCTGTGACTATACCCCAAGTCCTGACACCTGTGTCTATACCCCAAGTCCTGACACCTGTGTCTATACCCCAAGTCCTGCCACCTGTGTCTATACCCCAAGTCCTGACACCTGTGTCTATACCCCAAGTCCTGACACCTGTGTCTATACCCCAAGTCCTGACACCTGTGTCTATACCCCAAGTCCTGACACCTGTGTCTATACCCCAAGTCCTGCCACCTGTGACTATACCCCAAGTCCGGCCACCTGTGTCTATACCCCAAGTCCTGCCACCTGTGTCTACCCCAAGTCCTGCCACCTGTGTCTATACCCCAAGTCCTGCCACCTGTGTCTATACCCCAAGTCCTGCCACCTGTGTCTATACCCCAAGTCCTGCCACCTGTGTCTATACCCCAAGTCCTGCCACCTGTGTCTGTACCCCAAGTCCTGCCACCTGTGACTATACCCCAAGTCCTGCCACCTGTGTCTATACCCCAAGTCCTGCCACCTGTGTCTGTACCCCAAGTCCTGCCACCTGTGTCTATACCCCAAGTCCTGCCACCTGTGTCTATACCCCAAGTCCTGCCACCTGTGTCTATACCCCAAGTCCGGCCACCTGTGTCTGTACCCCAAGTCCTGCCACCTGTGTCTATACCCCAAGTCCGGCCACCTGTGTCTACCCCAAGTCCTGCCACCTGTGACTATACCCCAAGTCCTGCCACCTGTGTCTATACCCCAAGTCCGGCCACCTGTGTCTATACCCCAAGTCCTGCCACCTGTGTCTATACCTCAAGTCCTGACACCTGTGTCTATACCCCAAGTCCTGACACCTGTGTCTATACCCCAAGTCCTGCCACCTGTGTCTATACCCCAAGTCCTGACACCTGTGTCTATACCCCAAGTCCTGACACCTGTGTCTATACCCCAAGTCCTGACACCTGTGTCTATACCCCAAGTCCTGACACCTGTGTCTATACCCCAAGTCCTGCCACCTGTGTCTATACCCCAAGTCCTGCCACCTGTGTCTGTACCCCAAGTCCTGCCACCTGTGTCTATACCCCAAGTCCTGCCACCTGTGTCTGTACCCCAAGTCCTGCCACCTGTGTCTATACCCCAAGTCCTGCCACCTGTGACTATACCCCAAGTCCGGCCACCTGTGTCTATACCCCAAGTCCTGCCACCTGTGACTATACCCAAGTCCTGCCACCTGTGTCTGTACCCCAAGTCCTGCCACCTGTGTCTATACCCCAAGTCCTGCCACCTGTGTCTATACCCCAAGTCCTGCCACCAGTGTCTGTACCCCAAGTCCTGCCACCTGTGTCTATACCCCAAGTCCTGCCACCTGTGTCAGTACTCCAAGTCCTGCCACCTGTGTCTATACCCCAAGTCCTGCCACCTGTGACTATACCCCAAGTCCGGCCACCTGTGTCTATACCCCAAGTCCTGCCACCTGTGACTATACCCCAAGTCCTGCCACCTGTGTCTGTACCCCAAGTCCTGCCACCTGTGTCTATACCCCAAGTCCTGCCACCTGTGTCTATACCCCAAGTCCTGCCACCTGTGTCTGTACCCCAAGTCCTGCCACCTGTGTCTGTACCCCAAGTCCTGCCACCTGTGTCTATACCCCAAGTCCGGCCACCTGATTGTGGGAAACAAACACCAGGGGCCACAAACACCAGGGGCCACAAACACCAGGGACCACAAACACCAGGGGCCACAAACACCAGGGGCCACAAACACCAGGGGGCAACAAACACCAGGGACAACAAACACCAGGGGCCACAAACACCAGGGGCCACAAACACCAGGGACCACAAACACCAGGGACCACAAACACCAGGGACCACAAACACCAGGGACCACAAACACCAGGGGGCAACAAACACCAGGGACCACAAACACCAGGGGCCACAAACACCAGGGACCACAAACACCAGGGACCACAAACACCAGGGGCCACAAACACCAGGGGGCAACAAACACCAGGGACAACAAACACCAGGGGCCACAAACACCAGGGGCCACAAACACCAGGGACCACAAACACCAGGGACCACAAACACCAGGGACCACAAACACCAGGGGCCACAAACACCAGGGACCACAAACACCAGGGACCACAAACACCAGGGACCACAAACACCAGGGACCACAAACACCAGGGACCACAAACACCAGGGGCCACAAACACCAGGGACCACAAACACCAGGGACCACAAACACCAGGGACCACAAACACCAGGGACCACAAACACCAGGGGCCACAAACACCAGGGACAACAAACACCAGGGACCACAAACACCAGGGACCACAAACACCAGGGACCACAAACACCAGCGGCCACAAACACCAGGGGGCACAAACACCAGGGACCACAAACACCAGGGGGCAACAAACACCAGGGGGCACAAACACCAGGGACCACAAACACCAGGGGACCACAAACACCAGGGGGCAACAAACACCAGGGGGCACAAACACCAGGGACCACAAACACCAGGGGGCACAAACACCAGGGGGCACAAACACCAGGGGCCAAAAACCACAGGGACCACAAACACCAGGGACCACAAACACCAGGGACCACAAACACCAGGGGGCCACAAACACCAGGGGACCACAAACACCAGGGACCACAAACACTAGGGACCACAAACACCAGGGGACCACAAACACCAGGGACCACAAACACCAGGGACCACAAACACTAGGGACCACAAACTCCAGGGACCACAAACACCTGGGGCCACAAACAGCAGGGACCACAAACACTAGGGGCCACAAACACCAGGGACCACAAACACCAGGTGGCCACAAACACTAGGGACCACAAACACTAGGGACCACAAACACCAGGGACCACAAACACCAGGGGGCCACAAACACCAGGGACCACAAACACCAGGGGCCACAAACACCAGGGACCACAAACACCAGGGGGCCACAAACACCAGGGGCCACAAACACCAGGGGCCACAAACACCAGGGACCACTAACACCAGGGGGCCACAACCACCAGGGACCACAAACACTAGGGGGCAGAAACATGCACGAGAATAAACCCATCACATTTCCACTCTATGGAGCGCGAAAACAGATTCCCACCAATCACCAGGCAGCCAGTGGCAGGGTGAGGGGAGGAGGAAGAGTGAGGGGAGGGGGAAGAGTGAGGGGGAAGAGTGAGGGGGAAGAGTGAGGGGGAGAGAGGGGAGGAGGTGTAAGTAGTGAAGGTTCAGCCACAGTTAAGGGGATAACAATAATAATACTAAGAGTTTACTGGACCCACCGCCAGGCTGCGATGGGCCCTGTACGGATTTTTGTATAGTATATATATATATATATATATATATATATATATATATATATATATATATATATATATATATATATATATAATATGATAATAATTAAGATAGCCTTAAACAGAACATTCCAACATGCGTGAAAGCATTTTAGTGCGTATATAAGAATGTTCCACAATATTCATCTTATATATATAGAAACATACATGTGAAGAACATCACCTTCATAACTCCCTGACAAGAGAGAGCAAGCTCAGCTGTCAACACCCACAAGTTAGGGCCAGTGTCCCTAACTTGCATACCATGCAAGCTAATGGAAAAAATTTTGAGAAAAAAGCTAGTGGAACATCTGGAGCGAAGGAACTTTGTGTCACAACACCAACATGGGTTCAGGGATGATAAGTTCTACCTCACAGGATTAATTGAATTCTACGATCAGGCAACAAGAATCAGACAAGAAAGATAGGGGTGGGCAGACTGCATATTTTTGGATTGTCAGAAAGTCTTTGACACAGTGCCACACCAGAGACTAGTGCGAAAGCTGGAGATGCAGGCTGGAGTGAAAAGGAGGGTTCCGCAGGTTCCCCCACAGTTCAGTCCTTGGACCTATACTGTTTCTTATACATGTAAATGATCTTCCAGAGGGTATAGAATCATTCCTCTCATTGTTTGCCGATGATGCAAAAATTATGAGGAGGACTAAGACGGAGGAAGACAGTATGAGACTACAAGATGGCCTAGACAGACAGAATGAATGGTCCAACAAATGGCTACTAAAGTTCAACCCGAGTAAATGTAAGGTAATGAAACTAGGTAGTGGAAACAGGAGGCCAGACACAGGATACAGAATGGGAGATGAAGTCCTTCATGAAACGGACAGAGAGAAGGATCTAGGAGTTGATATCACACCAAACCTGTCTCCTGAAGCCCACATCAAAAGAATAACGTCTGCGGCATACGCGAGGCTGACTAACATCAGAACAGCCTTCAGGAACCTGTGTAAGGAATCATTCAGAACCTTGTATACCACATATGTAAGACCAATCCTGGAGTATGCGGCCCCAGCATGGAGCCCGTACCTTGTCAAGCACAAGACGAAGCTGGAAAAAGTTCATAGGTATGCCACTAGACTAGTCCCAGAACTAAGAGGCATGAGTTACGAAGAAAGGCTGCGGGAAATGCACCTCACGACACTAGAAGACAGAAGAGTAAGGGGGAGACATGATGACTACCTAGAAAATTCTCAGAGGAATTGACAGAGTAGATAAAGATAAACTGTTTAACACGAGTGGTGCGCGAACAAGGGGACACAGGTGGAGACTGAGTACCCAAATGAGCCAGAGGGACATTAGAAAGAAATTGTTCAGTGTCAGAGTAGTTAACAGGTGGAATGCATTAGGCAGTGATGTGGTGGAGGCTGACTCCATACACAGTTTCAAGTGTAGATATGATAGAGCCCAATAGGCCCAGGAACCTGTACACCAGTTGATTGACAGTTGAGAAGCGGGACCAAAGAGCCAGAGCTCAACCCCCGCAAGCAAAATTAGATGAGTACACACACACAGCTCCATGACAAGAGAGAGCCAGCTTAGCTCAGCTGCCAACACCCACACCACGTGTCAGCAAGGCGGACAGCCCGCCTGCTATCACAACTCTCACTATATCTCCCATATCTAAACTTCCCTTCACCTGTGCCTCTCCACCCCCCGCCCCCCCCCCGGCTCTCAGCTGCTCCGGACCCCAGGAGATATTGACCTATTTACACCCACGGGGGACGCTTCATCGCCCTCACCCCCTGGGAGACCTCCACCCCCACCCACACCCTTCCTCCCTGAGAGATCTCCGTCGCCCAGAACCTTCTGGGAGTTTCTGTGGTGGTATTACATGTCTATACACATGTTATATGTTATATAACGGTGTATGTTAAGACTTTTAATGGTCAGCTGAAGATGTGGGGCCTCTCCATCTTTTTATTCTCTTCCCTCCTTTCTTGTTATTCCTGCCTCCCTTCTCTCTTCTCCCACTTCTTCCTCCTCTCTTCTACCTCTTTCATTCCCTCTCTCTCTCTCTCTTCTCCCTCCTCCCCCCTCTCTCTCTCTCTCTCTCTCCCTCCTCCCCCTCTCTCTCTCTCTCTCTCTCTCTCTCTCTCTCTCTCTCTCTCTCTCTCTTCTCCCTCCTTCCTCCCCTCTCCCCCTGTCTTCTCTCTTTCCCTCTGACTACTGAGGGCAGATTAGTTCCATCCCACCGCTGCCACCATTGTAACACTAGCAAGAAGTCACCATTGTAACGTTTGACACTGCTGGAACCTCTGTAACATTTATGACAATCCAGTAACTGGTGTGACGAGACCAGACCCGGGGCTCTGGTCCCGGGGCTCTGGCCCGGAATTCTGGTCCGGGGCTCTGGCCCGGGGCCATGGCCCGGGGCTCTGGTCCCGCGGCTCTGACCCGGGGCTCTGGTACCAGACGTCCCTACACTTTCCTCACTGGAGAAGAAAACACAGAGCTTCCTCACAGTTACCAGGCCCACAGGCGTCAGGTCTGCGAGGTACCACCGTGAGGCCCAAGTTCAGCCGTTGTGAGGTCCGGAGGCTGGTAGGAGCATCAGAGCTGATTGGTCACTCTCGCGCGCTTATCTTATGTTCCCCACAGCCGTGAAGCGGGAAGACTGTACCGTGAAGCTGTTGACGAGACTGTAGGAAGCTGCCCGAAGCTTACCGGGCCATGTGAGGCAGATTCAGCCTCCACAACACACTTATTCCACTAAGTTTGGGTGGAAACAATATCTTCACTTGGAATAATTCAAGTGGTTGCCCGTCTATTATGTTACCCAATAATGCCTTGCACAATTCTACAAACGTGCTTACAAACCAGTATTTACCCAGGTTTTTCTTGGGTAATCACCGGGATCTTAGACACAACTTGTTGCAAATGCAACAGGAGCATGCCACTTATATGTACAAGAAGTGCGTCTGGGACTTTCAACTTGACTTAAGGAAAGAGTTAACTGATATTTGAAGATGCGGACTGGCATAGTGGCAGCCATCACGATTACTCTTGTAGCTTGTGTAGAGGCCCTTAGCGGCACCAGGCGGCACGTGGCAACTTTATGGCAACTCTATGGCAACTCTGTGGCAACACTATGGCAACCCTGTGGCAACTCTATGGCAACACTATGGCAACTCTGTGGCAACTTTATGGCAACTCTGTGGCAACTGCCTGGCCAAGCCTACCAATATGTGCCGTGGCACCCAAAGCCGTTTGTGTTACTGAATTAACCCAAATAGTATGCTGTTAAATCTGAAATGTTACCTAAAGAACTGTACCTGTCCAAGCAATCCTAGGCCTAATGTCACTGTATCTGCAGCGAGTGACGTGACACCTGGTGCGGCGGCCGGTAACCACGCCGTTGCTCTTCCCTTGCAAGATGCCGACACGTGACAATGGCGTCTAAGACTCTTCCATCCCCCTACTCTTGCCTCTCCATCTATGCCCACATATCCACCACGTCTGTGCCTCTTTCTACAATCTAGCACCTGTCTCTAGATAACACGAATTGTCACAATCCCCAATTTCTACCAATCACTGCGTGTAACGCACCTCGTTTTCTCTCATCTGTCAGTCCAATCCTAGCTATTTGTTACTCCATGATCATATATCTATGAGCTAGCTATATTTTTAAGTGAGTTTACCTTTATTTTTTCGGAATAAAAAATGTAAACAGGAGGGTGGACTATCATTAATCCACAGATCATGACCAAACAACAATCTACCTGAGCACCTTTATTATCTAAACTACCTACCTGTCTCTACCTGATACCTAGCACGAGTTAGTCAGCTGTCACAGGCCTGGTCGAGGACCGGGCCGCGGGGACACTAAAACCCCGAAATCATTCTACCAATCACTGCGTGTAACGCGCCTCTTTATGGGGGCCTGATTCACGAAGCAGTTACGCAAGCACTTATGTATCTTTCACGAAGCAGTTACGCAAGCACTTATGGGGGGGGCCTGATTCACGAAGCAGTTACGCAAGCACTTATGTATCTGGGGGGGCCTGATTCACGAAGCAGTTACGCAAGCACTTATGTATCTGGGGGAGGCCTGATTCACGAAGCAGTTACGCAAGCACTTATGTATCTGGGGGGGGCACGAAGCAGTGATTCACGAAGAAGCAGTTACGCAAGCACTTATGTATCTGGGGGAGGCCTGATTCACGAAGCAGTTACGCAAGCACTTATGTATCTGGGGGGGCCTGATTCACGAAGCAGTTACGCAAGCACTTATGTATCTGGGGGGGGCCTGATTCACGAAGCAGTTACGCAAGCACTTATGTATCTGGGGGGGCCTGATTCACGAAGCAGTTACGCAAGCACTTATGTATCTGGGGGAGGCCTGATTCACGAAGCAGTTACGCAAGCACTTATGTATCTGGGGGAGGCCTGATTCACGAAGCAGTTACGCAAGCACTTATGTATCTGGGGGCCTGATTCACGAAGCAGTTACGCAAGCACTTATGTATCTGGGGGAGGCCTGATTCACGAAGCAGTTACGCAAGCACTTATGTATCTGGGGGAGGCCTGATTCACGAAGCAGTTACGCAAGCACTTATGTATCTGGGGGAGGCCTGATTCACGAAGCAGTTACGCAAGCACTTATGTATCTGGGGGAGGCCTGATTCACGAAGCAGTTACGCAAGCACTTATGTATCTGGGGGGGGCCTGATTCACGAAGCAGTTACGCAAGCACTTATGTATCTGGGGGAGGCCTGATTCACGAAGCAGTTACGCAAGCACTTATGTATCTGGGGGAGGCCTGATTCACGAAGCAGTTACGCAAGTACTTATGAATCTGGGGGCCTGATTCACGAAGCAGTTACGCAAGTACTTATGAATCTGGGGGGGGCCTGATTCACGAAGCAGTTACGCAAGCACTTATGTATCTGGGGGAGGCCTGATTCACGAAGCAGTTACGCAAGTACTTATGTATCTGGGGGAGGCCTGATTCACGAAGCAGTTACGCAAGGGGGAGGCCTGACACGAAGCAGTTACGAAGTACTTATGTATCTGGGGGAGGCCTGATTCACGAAGCAGTTACGCAAGCACTTATGTATCTGGGGGGGCCTGATTCACGAAGCAGTTACGCAAGTACTTATGAATCTGGGGGGGGCCTGATTCACGAAGCAGTTACGCAAGCACTTATGTATCTGGGGGAGGCCTGATTCACGAAGCAGTTACGCAAGCACTTATGTATCTGGGGGAGGCCTGATTCACGAAGCAGTTACGCAAGCACTTATGAATTTGGGGGGGCCTGATTCACGAAGCAGTTACGCAAGCACTTATGTATCTGGGGGAGGCCTGATTCACGAAGCAGTTACGCAAGCACTTATGTATCTGGGGGGGGGGCCTGATTCACGAAGCAGTTACGCAAGCACTTACTGGGGGAGGCCTGATTCACGAAGCAGTTACGGTACTTATGAATCTGGCCTGATTCACGAAGCAGTTACGCAAGCACTTACGAACCTCGGGGCCTGATTCACGAAGCAGTTACGCAAGTACTTACGAACCTGGGGGGCCTGATTCACGAAGCAGTTACGCAAGCACTTACGAACCTCGGGGCCACGATTACGCACGAACCTGGGGAGGCCTGATTCACGAGGCAGTTACGCAAGCACTTACGAACCTGTCCATCTTTTCTCAATCTTTGGCGGCTTTGTTTACATTTATTAATTTTACAAGCAGAAAACTTGCCAATGAGCTCCGAAGCACCAGGAGGCTGTTTATAACAATAACAACAGTTGATTGGCAAGTTTCTCATGCTTGTAAACTGTTTAATAAATGTAACCAAAGCCGTCAAAGATTGAGAAAAGATGGACAGGTTCGTAAGTGCTTGCGTAACTGCTTCGTGAATCTGGCCCCAGGTTCACCAGACACATCCATCACTATCCTGGCCATCAACAGACACATCAATCACTATCCTGGCCATCACCAGACACATCCATCACTATCCTGGTCATCACCAAACACATCCATCACTATCCTGGCCATCACCAGACATATCCATCACTATCCTGGCCATCACCAGACACATCCATCACTATCCTGGCCATCACCAGACACATCCATCACTATCCTGGCCATCACCAGACACATCCATCACTATCCCGGCCATCACCAGACACATCCATCACTATCCCGGCCATCACCAGACACATCCATCACCAGGCACATCCATCACTATTCTGGCCATCACCAGACACATCAATCACTATCCTGGCCATCACCAGACACATCCATCACTATCCTGGCCATCACCAGACACATCCATCACTATCCTGGCCATCACCAGACACATCCATCACTATCCTGGCCATCAGCAGACACATCCATCACTATCCTGGCCATCACCAGACACATCCATCACCAGACACATCCATCACCAGACACATCCATCACTATCCTGGCCATCAACAGACACATCAATCACTATCCTGGCCATCATCAGACACATCCATCACTATCCTGGCCATCACCAAACACATCCATCACTATCCTGGCCATCACCAGACATATCCATCACTATCCTGGCCATCACCAGACACATCCATCACTATCCTGGCCATCACCAGACACATCCATCACTATCCTGGCCATCACCAGACACATCCATCACTATCCCGGCCATCACCAGACACATCCATCACTATCCCGGCCATCACCAGGCACATCCATCACTATTCTGGCCATCACCAGACACATCAATCACTATCCTGGCCATCACCAGACACATCCATCACTATCCTGGCCATCACCAGACACATCCATCACTATCCTGGCCATCACCAGACACATCCATCACTATCCTGGCCATCACCAGACACATCCATCACTATCCTGGCCATCACCAGACACATCCATCACCAGGCACATCCATCACTATCCTGGCCATCACCAGACACATCCATCACTATCCTGGCCATCACCAGACACATCCATCACTATCCTGGCCATCACCAGACACATCCATCACTATCCTGGCCATCACCAGACACATCCATCACTATCCTGGCCATCACCAGACACATCCATCACTATCCTGGCCATCACCAGACACATCCATCACTATCCTGGCCATCACCAGACACATCCATCACTATCCTGGCCATCACCAGACACATCCATCACTATCCTGGCCATCACCAGACACATCCATCACTATCCTGGCCATCACCAGACACATCCATCACTATCCTGGCCATCACCAGACACATCCATCACCAGACACATCCATCACTATCCTGGCCATCACCAGGTACATCAATCACTATCCTGGCCATCACCAGACACATCCATCACTATCCTGGCCATCACCAGGTACATCCATCACTATCCTGGCCATCACCAGACACATCCATCACTATCCTGGCCATCACCAGACACATCCATCACTATCCTGGCCACCACCAGACACATCCATCACTATCCTGGCCATCACCAGACACATCCATCACTATCCTGGCCATCACCATCACCAGACACATCCATCACTATCCTGGCCATCACCAGACACATCCATCACTATCCTGGCCATCACCAGACATCCATCACTATCCTGGCCATCACCAGACACATCCATCACTATCCTGGCCATCACCAGACACATCCATCACTATCCTGGCCATCACCAGACACATCCATCACCAGACACATCCATCACTATCCTGGCCATCACCAGACACATCCATCACTATCCTGGCCATCACCAGACACATCCATCACCAGGCACATCCATCACTATCCTGGCCATCACCAGACACATCCATCACTATCCTGGCCATCACCAGACACATCCATCACTATCCTGGCCATCACCAGACACATCCATCACTATCCTGGCCATCACCAGACACATCATCACTATCCGGCCATCATCATCACCAGACACATCCATCACTATCCTGGCCATCACCACACATCCATCACTATCCTGGCCATCACCAGACACATCCATCACTATCCTGGCCATCACCAGACACATCCATCACTATCCTGGCCATCACAGACACCAGGCACATCCATCACTATCCTGGCCATCACCAGACACATCCATCACTATCACTATCCTGGCCATCACCAGACACATCCATCACTATCCTGGCCATCACCAGACACATCCATCACTATCCTGGCCATCACCAGACACATCCATCACCATCCTGGCCATCACCAGGCCATCACATCCATCACTATCCTGGCCATCACCAGACACATCCATCACCAGGCCATCACATCCATCACTATCCTGGCCATCACCAGACACATCCATCACCAGACACATCCATCACTATCCTGGCCATCACCAGACACATCCATCACTATCCTGGCCATCACCATCCATCACTATCCTGGCCATCACCAGACACATCCATCACTATCCTGGCCATCACCAGACACATCCATCACTATCCTGGCCATCACCAGACACATCCATCACTATTCTGGCCATCACCAGACACATCCATCACTATCCTGGCCATCACCAGACATCCATCACTATCCTGGCCATCACCAGACACATCCATCACTATCCTGGCCATCACCAGACACATCCATCACTATCCTGGCCATCACCAGACACATCCATCACTATCCTGGCCATCACCAGACACATCCATCACTATCCTGGCCATCACCAGACATCCATCCATCACTATCCTGGCCATCACCACCAGACACATCCATCACTATCCTGGCCATCACCAGACACATCCATCACTATCACCATCACCAGACACATCCATCACTATCCTGGCCATCACCAGACCATCCATCACTATCCTGGCCATCACCAGACACATCCATCACTATCCTGGCCATCACCAGACACATCATCCATCACCAGACACATCCATCACTATCCTGGCCATCACCAGACACATCCATCCTGGCCATCACCACACATCATATCCTGGCCATCACCAGACACATCCATCACTATCCTGGCCATCACCACATCCATCACTATCACTCCATCCACCAGCCACATGGCCATCACCAGCCACATCCATCACTATCCTGGCCATCACCAGACACATCCATCACTATCCTGGCCATCACCAGACACATCACTCCATCACCAGACACATCACATCACTATCCTGGCCATCACCAGACACATCCATCACCAGGCACATCCATCACTATCCTGGCCATCACCAGACACATCCATAACTATCCTGGCCATCACCAGACACATCCATCACTATCCTGGCCATCACCAGACACATCCATCACTATCCTGGCCATCACCAGATACATCCATCACTATCCTGGCCATCACCAGACACATCCATCACTATCCTGGTCATCACCAGACACATCCATCACTATCCTGGCCATCACCAGACACATCCATCACTATCCTGGCCATCACCAGACACATCCATCACTATCCTGGCCATCAGCAGACACATCCATCACTATCCTGGCCATCACCAGACATCCATCACTATCCTGGCCATCACCAGACATCCATCACTATCCTGGCCATCACCAGACACATCCATCACTATCCCGGCCATCACCAGACACATCCATCACCAGACACATCCATCACTATCCTGGCCATCAGCAGACACATCCATCACTATCCTGGCCATCACCAGACATCCATCACTATCCTGGCCATCACCAGACATCCATCACTATCCTGGCCATCACCAGACACATCCATCACTATCCTGGCCATCACCAGACACATCCATCACTATCCTGGCCATCACCAGACACATCCATCACTATCCTGGCCATCACCAGACATCCATCACTATCCTGGCCATCACCAGACACATCCATCACTATCCTGGCCATCACCAGACACATCCATCACTATCCTGGCCATCACCAGACACATCCATCACTATCCTGGCCATCACCAGACATCCATCACTATCCTGGCCATCAGCAGACATCCATCACTATCCTGGCCATCACCAGACATCCATCACTATCCTGGCCATCACCAGACATCCATCACTATCCTGGCCATCACCAGACACATCCATCACTATCCTGGCCATCACCAGACACATCCATCACCAGACACATCTATCACTATCCTGGCCATCAGGGGTCATAAGGGATGACCCCTGAACGGGATGAACAATGAGTGAACGGGATGAACGTAGCCTGAACGACTGTGAACCACCTCAGAAGCAGGAGACCCCAACACAGCCAGACGAACCACCGTTCAGTACAGGAAGAAAATCAAGATTTTAATGTCTTCTTTCTTGATTATTTGTTTCTTTGGCGGTCCTTTGTGGTGGGGGTGGTGACGGGTGTCACCCCTTGTCTTTGTCGAAGGTTCTGTGTCACCCCTTGTCTTTGTCGAAGGTTCTATGTCACCCCTTGTCTTTGTCGAAGGTTCTGTGTCACCCCTTGTCTTTGTCGAAGGTTCTGTGTCACCCCTTGTCTTTGTCGAAGGTTCTGTGTCACCCCTTGTCTTTGTCGAAGGTTCTGTGTCACCCCTTGTCTTTGTCGAAGGTTCTGTGTCACCCCTTGTCTTTGTCGAAGGTTCTGTGTCACCCCTTGTCTTTGTCGAAGGTTCTGTGTCACCCCTTGTCTTTGTCGAAGGTTCTGTGTCACCCCTTGTCTTTGTCGAAGGTTCTGTGTCACCCCTTGTCTTTGTCGAAGGTTCTGTGTCACCCCTTGTCTTTGTCGAAGGTTCTGTGTCACCCCTTGTCTTTGTCGAAGGTTCTGTGTCACCCCTTGTCTTTGTCGAAGGTTCTGTGTCACCCCTTGTCTTTGTCGAAGGTTGTGTGTCACCCCTTGTCTTTGTCGAAGGTTCTGTGTCACCCCTTGTCTTTGTCGAAGGTTCTGTGTCACCCCTTGTCTTTGTCGAAGGTTCTGTGTCACCCCTTGTCTTTGTCGAAGGTTCTATGTCACCCTTTGTCAGGCAGCAGGAGCTCCGTGGGGTCCCCAGGAAGGCAGCAGGAGCTCCGTGGGGTCCCCAAGAAGGCAGCAGGAGCTCCATGGGGTCCCCAGGAAGGCAGCAGGAGCTCCGTGGGGTCCCCAGGAAGGCAGCAGGAGCTCCGTGGGGTCCCCAGGAAGGCAGCAGGTGCTCCGTGGGGTCCCAGGAAGGCAGCAGGTGCTCCGTGGGGTCCCCAGGAAGGCAGCAGGTGCTCCGTGGGGTCCCCAAGAAGGCAGCAGGAGCTCCGTGGGGTCCCCAGGAAGGCAGCAGGAGCTCCGTGGGGTCCCCAGGAAGGCAGCAGGAGCTCCGTGGGGTCCCCAGGAAGGCAGCAGGTGCTCCGTGGGGTCCCCAGGAAGGCAGCAGGTACTCCGTGGGGTCCCCAGGAAGGCAGCAGGAGCTCCGTGGGGTCCCCAGGAAGGCAGCAGGAGCTCCGTGGGGTCCCCAGGAAGGCAGCAGGAGCTCCGTGGGGTCCCCAGGAAGGCAGCAGGAGCTCCGTGGGGTCCCCAGGAAGGCAGCAGGAGCTCCGTGGGGTCCCCAGGAAGGCAGCAGGAGCTCCGTGGGGTCCCCAGGAAGGCAGCAGGTGCTCCGTGGGGTCCCCAGGAAGGCAGCAGGTGCTCCGTGGGGTCCCCAGGAAGGCAGCAGGAGCTCCGTGGGGTCCCAGGAAGGCAGCAGGAGCTCCGTGGGGTCCCCAGGAAGGCAGCAGGTGCTCCGTGGGGTCCCCAGGAAGGCAGCAGGAGCTCCGTGGGGTCCCCAGGAAGGCAGCAGGAGCACCGTGGGGTCCCCAGGAAGGCAGCAGGAGCACCGTGGGGTCCCCAGGAAGGCAGCAGGAGCACCGTGGGGTCCCCAGGAAGGCAGCAGGTGCTCCGTGGGGTCCCAGGAAGGCAGCAGGAGCTCCGTGGGGTCTCAGGAAGGCAGCAGGAGCTCCGTGGGGCCCCCAAGAAGGCAGCAGGAGCACCGTGGGGTCCCCAGGAAGGCAGCAGGAGCTCCGTGGGGTCCCCAGGAGCTCCGTGGGGTCCCCAGGAAGGCAGCAGGAGCTCCGTGGGGTCCCCAGGAAGGCAGCAGGAGCACCGTGGGGTCCCAGGAAGGCAGCAGGAGCTCCGTGGGGTCCCCAGGAAGGAAGCAGGAGCTCCGTGGGGTCCCCAGGAAGGCAGCAGGAGCTCCGTGGGGTCCCTCCGTGGGGTCCCCAGGAAGGCAGCAGGAGCTCCGTGGGTCCCCAGGAAGGCAGCAGGAGCTCCGTGGGGTCCCCAGGAAGGCAGCAAGGGATTCCCTTGCCAGCACCACCAATATCGACCCCAGTGGACGCCTGTCTGTGTGAAGGACCTGCTAGGTCCCCCAAGGGCCCCCTGGATACTGGGGTGGGAGGGCGGCGCTGGAGTCCCCTGCCCCTGGGGAGAGGCTGGTAGGACAGCAGGGTGTGGTGGTGATGGTGGTAGTCTGCCATACAGTGGTGGTGGGGGAGTGCAGCGGTAGTCTAGTTGCAGCAGTGTTGGTGTGCAATGTTTGTTGAGGGAGAGGTGGTGGAGAGAGTGGTGGAGAGAGTGGTGGTGGGAGTGGTAGTGGTGGGAGAGAGTGGTGGTGGTGGTGGAGGGGTGTAGGATAGTAAGATAGGATGCAGAGGTCCGTAGCTGGGAGGCTATCGACAAAGCTTAGAACGGGCACGCTAGGAGAGGCATAGGGCAGGCTCGGCCCAGGAGGGCTCGGCCAGGAGGGCTCGGCCAGGAGGGCTGGGCCAGGGAGGGCTCTGCCCAGGAGGGCTCGGCCCAGGAGGGCTCGGCCCAGGAGGGCTGGGCCAGGGAGGGCTCTGCCCAGGAGGACTGGGCCAGGGAGGGCTCTGCCAGGAGGGCTCTGCCCAGGAGGGCTGGGCCAGGGAGGGGCTCGGAACACCTCCCCCAGGCATCACCACAATAAGCCTAACCCCCCCACAACAATGAGACGCCCTACACCCACTGTACAGGTATTTGAGGGTAATTATAGACGTGTGAGGAGGAGGTGTTGGGTCAGGTTCCTGGGCCCCGCCTCCCGTCTCCTTAGGGGTTCAGGAGCCACGAAGACACCAGAGCGGGGTCTAGGCTGGGTACCTTCACTGGCTTATGTTTTTGAGTAAATGTGTTTTCGTGTTGATACCCGCACTCGCGTGTGTATGTTTGTGCGTGTGTGTGTGTGTGTGTGTGTGTGTGTGTGTGTGTGTGTGTGTGTGTGTGTGTGTGTGTGTGTGTGTGTGTGTGTGTGTGTGTGTGTGTGTGTGTGTGTGTGTGTGTGTGTGTGTGTGTGTGTGTGCACGCAGGAGGATAAGAGAGAAGAGGTCCAACCTGGAGCCTGTAAATAAGTCCAAAAATACTGGGAAAATATGACACAAATTGGTGGGTAAATCGCTTAGTATCCAATTAGGGGGTGGAGAGGGGGGCGGCGACCCACAGTCCAGAAGGGGGAGCGTGCCCTAAGCTTACACCCTAAGCGCCTCCACCATGCACTTGTCCTGACAAGACAGCCTATTGGATCCATGATCACAGAGCAACAGTCTGTCTCCTCTCGAGTTGTCTGGCCACGAGACAACTTAGAAACAACCTCTTTACCTAGAGCGGTAAAACATTTAGTCTGTCTCTTATTCCTTGTCAAGAAGAGGTTGTCAAGTGGCACTTGAGTGCTCTTTGTGTCGTTGGGTTTAGCGAGTCCCCTCTCACCATAGGTCAGGGTCAGCCACAGGTCAAGGCCAGCCACAGGTCAAGGCCAGCCACATGTCCACAGGTCAAGGCCAGCCACAGGTCAAGGCCAGCCACATGTCCACAGGTCAAGGCCAGCCACATGTCCACAGGTCAAGGCCAGCCACATGTCCACAGGTCAAGGCCAGCCACATGTCCACAGGTCAAGGCCAGCCACATGTCCACAGGTCAAGGCCAGCCACATGTCCACAGGTCAAGGCCAGCCACATGTCCACAGGTCAAGGCCAGCCACAGGTCCACAGGTCAAGGCCAGCCACATGTCCACAGGTCAAGGCCAGCCACATGTCCACAGGTCAAGGCCAGCCACAGGTCCACAGGTCAAGGCCAGCCACATGTCCACAGGTCAAGGCCAGCCACAGGTCCACAGGTCAAGGCCAGCCACAGGTCCACAGGTCAAGGCCAGCCACATGTCCACAGGTCAAGGCCAGCCACATGTCCACAGGTCAAGGCCAGCCACATGTCCACAGGTCAAGGCCAGCCACATGTCCACAGGTCAAGGCCAGCCACAGGTCCACAGGTCAAGGCCAGCCACAGGTCCACAGGTCAAGGCCAGCCACAGGTCCACAGGTCAAGGCCAGCCACAGGTCCACAGGTCAAGGCCAGCCACAGGTCCACAGGTCAAGGCCAGCCACAGGTCCACAGGTCAAGGCCAGCCACAGGTCCACAGGTCAAGGCCAGCCACATGTCCACAGGTCAAGGCCAGCCACAGGTCCACAGGTCAAGGCCAGCCACAGGTCCACAGGTCAAGGCCAGCCACATGTCCACAGGTCAAGGCCAGCCACAGCCACAGGTCAAGTCCACAGGTCAAGGCCAGCCACAGGTCCACAGGTCAAGGCCAGCCACAGGTCCACAGGTCAAGGCCAGCCACAGGTCCACAGGTCAAGGCCAGCCACAGTCCACAGGTCAAGGCCAGCCACAGGTCAAGGCCAGCCACATGTCCACAGGTCAAGGCCAGCCACAGGTCCACAGGTCAAGGCCAGCCACAGGTCCCAGCACATGTCCACAGGTCAAGGCCAGCCACAGGTCCACAGGTCAAGGCCAGCCACAGGGTCCAGCCACAGGTCCACAGGTCAAGGCCAGCCACAGGTCCACAGGTCAAGGCCAGCCACATGTCCACAGGTCAAGGCCAGCCACATGTCCACAGGTCAAGGCCAGCCACAGGTCCACAGGTCAAGGCCAGCCACAGGTCCACAGGTCAAGACCAGCCACATGTCCACAGGTCAAGACCAGCCACATGTCCACAGGTCAAGGCCAGCCACAGGTCCACAGGTCAAGGCCAGCCACAGGTCCACAGGTCAAGGCCAGCCACAGGTCCACAGGTCAAGGCCAGCCACAGGTCCACAGGTCAAGGCCAGCCACATGTCCACAGGTCAAGGCCAGCCACAGGTCCACAGGTCAGCCACAGGTCAAGACCAGCCACAGGTCAAGGCCAGCCACATGTCCACAGGTCAAGGCCAGCCACATGTCCACAGGTCAAGGCCAGCCACAGGTCCACAGGTCAAGGCCAAGCAGAGGTTAAGGCCAGCCACAGGTCCACAGGTCAAGGCCAAGCAGGTCAGCCACAGGTCCACAGCAAGGCCAAGCAGAGGTTAAGGCCAGCCACAGGTCCACAGGTCAAGGCCAGCCACAGGTCCACAGGTCAAGGCCAGCCACAGGTCCACAGGTCCACAGGTCAAGGCCAGCCACAGGTCCACAGGTCCACAGGTCAAGGCCAGCCACAGGTCCACAGGTCCACAGGTCAAGGCCAGCCACAGGTCCACAGGTCAAGGCCAGCCACAGGTCCACAGGTCAAGGCCAGCCACAGGTCCACAGGTCCACAGGTCAAGGCCAGCCACAGGTCCAGGCCAGCCACAGGCCCAGAGGTAGCCCAGAGCACCAAGACAGTACGCCCACCACCGTCAATAAAGGTAGCAGCAGGTCACCAAAGGACGCCGTGGAGAGTGCGGACAGCGGGGCATCTCTCCGGAGCGGAGCTGACAAAGAGGGACGGGTCCCAGGCCGGGACGGGGGTAGGGGACGGAGAAGACCCGCCTCTCAGGGCCCAGTATGCTGAGAGCAGGAGCCGCCGAGGTAAGCAAATCCTGCCTGAAAGCAGCCAACATAAAAACTGGGGAATGGGGCTGAAGTAGCCAGGCTTTTGAAGTCCCATTAAGGAGACATCTCAAGGCTCGCCTACCTCAACCCACTCCACCTCCACTCACCGCCCGGCACACTAAACAAACCCAGACAAATACCTCATATTTAAACACCCGCACGTGCATAATACAAATAAAACAGCAAATAATGTTGATATCGGGGAGGGAGGGATCATGGCTCTGTGCCCGGGGTCATGGCCCTAAGGTTACCATGGCAACGCCACTACCATGAACAAGAGGTCACTGAACACATTCCTCATCGGCTCTCCAGTGGCTTAATTCTCTGAGAAATATATATGACATGTCTATAGCAGCCCCAGGAGGCCGTGACGGCTGAGTGGACAGCGCTCGGGATTCGTAGTCCTGAGGTACCGTGTTCGATCCCCGGTGGAGGCGGAAACAAATGGGCAGTTTCTTTCACCCTCATGTGCCTGTTCACCAAGCAGTAAATATGTACCTGGGAGTTAGACAGCTGCTACGGGCTGCTTCCTGGGGATGTGTAACAAAAAGGAGGTCTGGTCGAGGACCGGGCCGCGGGGACGCTAAGCCCCGAAATCCTCTCAAGATAACCTCTCACGATAGCCCATCCTCGTGTTTTGGTAGTAGTGATAGCAAGGATGAGGACCATCTTGAGGTTATCTTGAGATGATTTCGGGGCTTTATTGTCCCCGCGGCCCGGTCCTCGACCAGGCCTCCACCCCCAGGAAGCAGCCCGTGACAGCTGACTAACACCCAGGTACCTATTTTACTGCTAGGTAACAGGGGGCATAGGGTGAAAGAAACTCTGCCCATTGTTCCTCGTCGGCGCCCGGGATTGAACCCGGGACCACAGGATCACAAGTCCAGCGTGCTGTCCGCTCTACCGACCACCTCCCGGTCATAGTACATATACTGACTTACAACGCAGTTAGAAAGTAGAAATCGGTACTTTTGAGTTGGACAAACCAGAAAATATATTTTATGTTGTAAAGACAAATTAACCTAACCTAACCTAACCTAACCTAACCTAACCTAACCTAACCTAACCTAACCTAACCTAACCTGACCTAACCTAACCTGACCTAACCTGACCTAACCTAACCTAACCTGACCTGACCTACCTAACCTAACCTAACCTAACCTAACCTAACCTAACCTAACCTAACCTGACCTGACCTGACCTGACCTGACCTAACCTAACCTAACCTAACCTAACCTAACCTAACCTAACCTAACCTAACCTAACCATCCTAGGATAACACACGCTATCTGAGGCCTAATATAGTGCATGTGTGTCCTATACTAGGCCTAGAAATATTAACAAAAAATTCCTTCATGGAATTCACAAGCTGGAGCCCCTAGGAACCTGGGGTCAGATTCACGAAGCAGTTACGCAAGCACTTACGAACGTGTCCTTTCCTCAATCTTTGACGGCTTTGGTTACATTTATTAAACAGTTTACAAGCATGAAAACTTGGGACCAAAGAGGCGGGACCAAAGAGACAAAGCTCATCCCCCGCAAGCACAACTAGATGAGTACGAAGCAGTTACGCAAGCACTTACGAATCTGGAGCCAGATTCACGAAGCAGTTATGCAAGTACTTACGAAATTGGGGCCAGATTCACGAAGCACTTACGCAAGTACTTACGAACCTGGGGCCAGATTCACGAAGCAGTTACGCTAGTACTTACGAACCTGGGGCTAGATTCACGAAGCAGTTACGCAAGCACTTACGAACCTGTCCTTTTCTCAATCTTTGGCGGCTTTGTTTACAATTATTAAACAGTTAATGAGCTCGGAAGCACCAGGAGGCTGTTTATAACAATAACAACAGTTGATTGGCAAGTTTTCATGCTTGTAAACTGTTTAATAAATGTAACCAAAGCCGTCAAAGATTGAGGAAAGATGTACAGGTTCGTAAGTACTTGCATAACTGCTTCGTGAATCTGGCCCCAGGTTCGTAAGTACTTGCGTAACGGCTTCGTGAATCTGGTATCAGGTTCGTAAGTACTTGCGTAACTGCTTCGTGAATCTGGCCCCCTGGGCTCCCAAGAGTGAACAGCAAGTAGCAATGATCAACCACCATTGTCAACACAACCTTCCAATTAGCCGAGTGGGCTTCGTGTAATGATATTAACCACTTTTATCACCTCTTTCACAACCACATTAAAACTAACAGGGGATAACCTAGCCAGCCAAAGCCTCGACATTTTTATCTCACAACTCGACAATTTTCCCGACAATGTTTACAGTCCCGTCACTAAATGCCTTAGCAAATGCACCAGTCAAGTATATTTTGACTGAATAAATGATGAATTGAATAGGTTCTTAGTGAACACTTACGAGCGCTCGGAATATGCTTCATCCTGGGGTTTTGTAAAGGGTAAATTACACAGTTGGTTTTTTGAAAAAAAAATTATTTTAAGACACATTTATAGTGTCACCTGTACTTGACGGATAAACAGGCTTTGTTAATGGTAAGTTATAAATTATGAGCTGCTGCTTGGAGCTGGTGCTCGGTGTTGCTGCTTGGAGCTGGTGCTTGGAGCTACTGCTTGGTGTTGCTGCTTGGAGCTGCTGCTTGGAGCTGGTGCTTGGAGCTGCTGCTTAGAGCTGCTGGTTTGAGGTGCTGGTTGGAGGTGCTGCTTGGAGCTGGTGCTTGGAGCTGCTGCTTAGAGCTGCTGGTTTGAGGTGCTGGTTGGAGGTGTTGCTTGGAGCTGCTGCTTGGAGCTGCTGCTTAGAGCTGCTGGTTTGAGGTGCTGGTTGGAGGTGCTGCTTGGAGCTGCTGCTTGGAGCTGCTGCTTAGAGCTGCTGGTTTGAGGTGCTGGTTGGAGGTGCTGCTTGGAGCTGCTGCTTAGAGCTGCTGGTTTGAGGTGCTGGTTGGAGGTGCTGCTTGGAGCTGCTGCTTGGAGCTGCTGCTTAGAGCTGCTGGTTTGAGGTGCTGGTTGGAGGTGCTGCTTGGAGCTGCTGCTTGGAGCTGCTGCTTAGAGCTGCTGGTTTGAGGTGCTGGTTGGAGGTGCTGCTTGGAGCTGCTGCTTAGAGCTGCTGGCTTGAGGTGCTGGTTGGAGGTGCTGCTTGGAGCTGCTGCTTAGAGCTGCTGGCTTGAGGTGCTGGTTGGAGGTGCTGCTTGGAGCTGGTGCTTGGAGCTGGTGCTTGGAGCTGCTGCTTAGAGCTGCTGGTTTGAGGTGCTGGTTGGAGGTGCTGCTTGGAGCTGCTGCTTGAAGCTGGTGCTTGGAGCTGCTGCTTAGAGCTACTGCTTGGTGCTGCTGCTTGGAGCTACTGCTTGGAGCTACTGCTTGGAGCTTAGAAAACATGGGCCACATCTCAACATTATCTTCTGACTTTTGTTTTTATTCCAAACATCATTTTTTTGTGCTAAGCTGTCAAAATATTTAGTTTTGACCGCCTTGTACGTTGGTGTTTAACCTATATTGGTGTTTATAAATACCTGGTTGATACCTGGTTACCTGGTTGATTTTCCAATTGAATCTCAATGAAAGAGCCGATTCTCAATCGACTTGAGAATGGTCCAAGACGGACCGAAACGTCGTCGTCCCTTCACCTTCTAGTGTGTGGTCTGGTCACTTAGGGGTGGACGGTAGCGCGATTGTCTCGCTTCATGCTGGTCGGCGTTCAATCCCCGACCGTCCACAAGTGGTTGGGCACCATTCCTAACCTTGAAGTGTTTCCGGGGCTTAACATCCCCGCGGCCCGGTCGTCGACAAGGCCTCCTGGTCCCCCTCCCCCCAACATCCTATCCCAAATCCTTATCCTGACCCCTTCCCAGTGCCATATACTCGTAATGGCTTGGCGCTTTCCCCTTGCATTAAGACAAACCACCTCTTCCCACAAAGACACTTGTGGCTTCAAGACAAACATTCACACGAATTAAGAATATCGAATTGATATTCTTGGACACGAATATCTTACCAAGACAAACTTTCACAACACTTCATTCTTCAAGAGCTTACGTTAAATCTTTAATATTTCTCATCTTGTTCTCACATTATAAAAAATATAAGAGTTGTATTTTCTTCCCGCATGCAAAGTTGTATTAATTCCCTGGGAACAGGGCTCTGGGAGCCCGGGTTGGGAACAAGCAACAGTCTTAGAGAAAGCCACGGTGCCAACCCTGGATACTGGTCGGCCGAGTGAACAGCACGCTGGACTTGTGATCCTGTGGTCCCGGGTTCGATCCCAGTCGCCGGCGAGAAACAATGGGCAGAGTTTCACCCTATGCCCCTGTTACCTAGCAGTAAAATAGGTACCTGGGTGTTAGTCAGCTGTCACGGGCTGCTTCCTGGGGGTGGAGGCCTGGTCGAGGACCGGGCCGCGGGGACACTAAAGCCCCGAAATCATCTCAAGATAACCTCAAGATAACTTCCCTACCATCAAACAATCCCTCACTTGTTAGTTCCTAGGTAGACAACCTGAGAAAACTCATTAGAGTTTCTCCCGTTCTTTTATAAATTACGTCCCTTGCGCTACGGCCAAAAAAAAGTAATTTAAAAATAAAAAAATAATTGAAATAAATCTTAGATTCCCCCCCCCCCCCCAAAAAAAAATTAAGGGTCCTCTGGCAGGAAGTTCTCCTAAGGTTTCAAAACGTCGTGAAAACCATTAATTGAAAGTTTCCTCTCCTAACCTAACAGCCTAAGTCAGAGAACCCAAAACAGAAAACGGAAACAATACAAAACAAGTCCTAGGCACCAACAGCCCTGGGCACCAACAGCCCTGGGCACCAACAGTCCTGGGCACCAACAGCCCTGGGCACCAACAGTCCTGGGGCACCAACAGTCCTGGGCACCAACAGCCCTAGGCACCAACAGTCCTGGGCACCAACAGTCCTGGGCACCAACAGTCCTGGGCACCAACAGTCCTGGGCACCAACAGCCCTGGGCACCAACAGTCCTGGGCACCAACAGTCCTGGGCACCAACAGTCCTGGGCACCAACAGTCCTGGGCACCAACAGCCCTGGGCACCAACAGCCCTGGGCACCAACAGTCCTAGGCACCAACAGTCCTGGGCACCAACAGTCCTGGGCACCAACAGTCCTGGGCACCAACAGTCCTGGGCACCAACAGTCCTGGGCACCAACAGTCCTGGGCACCAACAGCCCTGGGCACCAACAGTCCTGGGCACCAACAGTCCTGGGCACCAACAGTCCTAGGCACCAACAGCCCTGGGCACCAACAGTCCTGGGCACCAACAGCCCTGGGCACCAACAGTCCTGGGCACCAACAGTCCTGGGCACCAACAGCCCTGGGCACCAACAGTCCTGGGCACCAACAGTCCTGGGCACCAACAGCCCTGGGCACCAACAGTCCTAGGCACCAACAGCCCTGGGCACCAACAGTCCTGGGCACCAACAGCCCTGGGCACCAACAGCCCTGGGCACCAACAGTCCTGGGCACCAACAGTCCTGGGCACCAACAGTCCTGGGCACCAACAGCCCTGGGCACCAACAGCCCTGGGGCACCAACAGTCCTGGGCACCAACAGCCCTGGGCACCAACAGTCCTGGGCACCAACAGCCCTGGGCACCAACAGCCCTGGGCACCAACAGTCCTGGGCACCAACAGCCCTGGGCACCAACAGCCCTGGGCACCAACAGCCCTGGGCACCAACAGTCCTAGGCACCAACAGCCCTGGGCACCAACAGTCCTGGGCACCAACAGTCCTGGGCACCAACAGTCCTGGGCACCAACAGCCCTGGGCACCAACAGCCCTGGGGCACCAACAGTCCTGGGCACCAACAGTCCTGGGGCACCAACAGCCCTGGGCACCAACAGCCCTGGGCACCAACAGCCCTGGGGCACCAACAGTCCTGGGCACCAACAGCCCTGGGCACCAACAGCCCTGGGCACCAACAGCCCTGGGCACCAACAGCCCTGGGGCACCAACAGCCCTGGGGCACAGTCCTGGGCACCACAGTCCTGGGCACCAACAGCCCTGGGCACCAACAGCCCTGGGCACCACCAGCCCTGGGCACCAACAGTCCTGGGCACCAACAGCCCTGGGCACCAACAGCCCTGGGCACCAACAGCCCTAGGCACCAACAGCCCTGGGCACCAACAGCCCTAGGCACCAACAGCCCTGGGCACCAACAGCCCTGGGCACCAACAGTCCTGGGCACCAACAGCCCTGGGCACCAACAGCCCTGGGCACCAACAGCCCTGGGCACCAACAGTCCTGGGCACCAACAGCCCTGGGCACCAACAGCCCTGGGCACCAACAGCCCTCAGGGAGGACTGTAACAGGTGGTGATGGGTGGAAGACCTGGGTATAAGAAGTGCCTCCTTAATTGGGTCAGCGACTACTTGAGACAGATGGAACTACTAATATGCAATTACAGATCTAATTACCGCAAGAATGTCGCCCACTCGTTCCTCAGAGCTGCTTCCTAACTGGAGACTGTACCACCACCACTGTACCACTACTGTACCGCCCACTACTGTACCGCCACTAGTGACATCTCTTGTACCACCCACCACTGTACCACTACTGTACCACCACTATTGTACCACCACCACCACTGTACCATCACCACCACTGTATCACCACTGTACCACCACCACCACCGTACCACCCACCACTGTAACACCACCGCCGTACCACCACCACTGTACCACCCCCACTGTACCACCACCACTGTACCACAACTGTACCACCACCACTGTACCACCACCACTGTACCACCACCACTGTACCACCTATCACTGTACCACCACCACTGTACCACCACCACTGTACCACCTACCACTGTACCACCACCACTGTACCACCTACCACTGTACCACCCCCACTGTACCACCACCACTGTACCACCCCCACTGTAACACCACCACTGTACCACCACCACTGTACCACCACCACTGTACCACCACCACTGTACCACCACCACTGTACCACCACCACTGTACCACCACCACTGTACCACCACCACTGTACCACCACCACTGTACCACCACCACTGTACCACCACCACTGTACCACCACCACTGTACCACCACCACCACTGTACCACCACCACCACCGTACCACCACCACTGTACCACCTACCACTGTACCACCACCACTGTACCACCTACCACTGTACCACCACCACTGTACCACCACCCCTGTACCACCTACCCCTGTACCACCCCCACTGTAACACCACCACTCTACCACCCCCACTGTACCACCACCACTGTACCACCACCACTGTACCACCACCCACTGTACCACCACCACTGTACCACCCCCACTGTAACACCACCACTGTACCACCACCACTGTACCACCACCACTGTACCACCACCACTGTACCACCACCACTGTACCACCACCACTTTACCACCACCACCACTGTACCACCACCACCACCGTACCACCACCACTGTACCACCTACCACTGTACCACCACCACTGTACCACCACCACTGTACCACCACCACCACTGTACCACCCCACTGTAACACCACCACTGTACCACCACCACTGTACCACCACCACCACTGTACTACCAGCACTGTACCACCACCACTGTACCACCACCACTGTAACACCACCACTGTACCACCACCACTGTACCACCACCACCACTGTACTACCAGCACTGTACCACCACCACTGTACCACCACCACTGTAACACCACCACTGTACCACCACCACTGTACCACCACCACTGTACCACCACCACCACTGTACTACCAGCACTGTACCACCACCACTGTACCACCACCACTGTACCACCACCACCACTGTACTACCAGCACTGTACCACCACCACTGTACCACCACCACTGTAACACCACCACTGTACCACCACCACTGTACCACCACCACTGTACCACCACCACCACTGTACTACCAGCACTGTACCACCAGCACTGTACCACCACCACTGTACCACCACCACTGTACCACCACCACCGTACCACCACCACCACTGTACCACCACCACTGTACCACCCCCACTGTACCACCACCACTGTACCACCACCACTGTACCACCACCACTGTACCACCACCACTGTACCACCACCACTGTACCACCACCACTGTACCACCACCACTGTACCACCACCACTGTACCACCTACCACTGTACCACCACCACTGTAACACCACCGCCGTACCACCACCACCACTGTACCACCACCACTGTACCACCCCCACTGTACCACCACCACTGTACCACAACTGTACCACCAGCAGACAGCTCCAGGAAGAGAGGGAATCGATACACCATCAGCAAGCTTGGCAGCTCAGTTCTACAACATAATTGTTTAGTATATAATGCCTCATTATACCTCCCCCCCCCCTACCCCCCCTACCTTTCATCTCCCTCCCTCCCTCCCTCCCTCCCTACCTCCCTCCCTACCTCCCTCCCTCACTCCCTCCCTCCCTACCTCCCTCCCTCACTCCCTCCCTCCCTCACTCCCTCCCTCACTCCCTCCCTCCCTCACTCCCTCCCTCCCTACCTCCCTCCCTCACTCCCTCACTCCCTCCCTCCCTCACTCCCTCTCTCCCTCCCTCCATCACTCACTCCCTCCCTCACTCCCTCCCTCCATCACTCACCCACTCCTTCCCTCCATCTTCATCTAACGGCATATCTGTCCCGTCCGGGTATCGAACCCGGGATCCCTAATTGTGAGTGAAGAACGACGCCAGGTGAACTTAGGAGACATTTAGGCCCTTACAGGTCATCAATTAAGCTCTGACAGGTCATCAATTAAGGTCTTACTGGTCATCAATTAAGCCCTTACAGGTCATCAATTAAGCCTTACAGGTCATCAATTAAGCCCTTACAGGTCATCAATTAAGGTCTTACTGGTCATCAATTAAGCCCTTACAGGTCATCAATTAAGCCTTACAGGTCATCAATTAAGCTCTGACAGGTCATCAATTAAGCCCTTACAGGTCATCAATTAAGCCCTTACAGGTCATCAATTAAGCCCTTACAGGTCATCAGTTAAGCCCTTATAGGGGCATCAATTAAGCCCTTATAGGTCATCAATTAAGCCCTTACAGGTCATCAATTAAGCCCTTACAGGTCATCAGTTAAGCCCTTATAGGGGCATCAATTAAGCCCTTATAGGTCATCAATTAAGACCTTACAGGTCATCAATTAAGCCCTTACAGGTCATCAATTAAGCCCTTACAGGTCATCAGTTAAGCCCTTACAGGTCATCAATACAGCTGTTGGCAGTACTGGGTCAATAAACTGTATGTTCTCAGAAATCACATTATTGTGAGGCTTTAGTGAACAAATCCAGAGGAACATAGGTTCGAACCCTCATCACGGCACCTGTGGATTTCTTCACTGATACAACACTAATACAACACTGATGCAACACTGATACAACACAGATACAAAACCGATACAACACCGATACAACACTGATACAACACCGATACAACACCGATACAACACCGATACAACACTGATGCAATACTGATACAACACTGATACAACACTGATGCAATACTGATACAACACCGATACAACACTGATGCAATACTGATACAACACTGATACAACACTGATACAACACTGATGCAATACTGATACAACACTGATGCAATACTGATACAACACCGATACAACACTGATACAACACTGATGCAATACTGATACAACACTGATGCAATACTGATACAACACTGATGCAATACTGATACAACACCGATACAACACTGATGCAATACTGATACAACACTGATACAACACTGATGCAATACTGATACAACACCGATACAACACTGATGCAATACTGATGCAATACTGATACAACACCGATACAACACTGATGCAATACTGATACAACACTGATGCAATACTGATGCAATACTGATACAACACTGATGCAATACTGATACAACACTGATGCAATACTGATGCAATACTGATACAACACTGATGCAATACTGATGCAATACTGATACAACACTGATGCAATACTGATGCAATACTGATACAACACTGATGCAATACTGATGCAATACTGATACAACACTGATGCAATACTGATGCAATACTGATACAACACTGATGCAATACTGATACAACACTGATGCAATACTGATACAACACTGATGCAATACTGATACAACACCGATACAACACTGATGCAATACTGATACAATACTGATACAACACTGATACAATACTGATGCAATACTGATACAACACTGATGCAATACTGATACAACACCGATACAACACTGATACAACACTGATGCAATACTGATACAACACTGATACAACACTGATACAACACCGATACAACACTGATACAACACTGATGCAATACTGATACAATACTGATACAACACTGATACAACACCGATATAACACCGATACAACACTGAAGCAATACTGATACAACACTGAAGCAATACTGATATAACACTGATACAACACTGATGCAATACTGATACAATACTGATACAACACTGATACAACACTGATACAACACCGATACAACACCGATACAACACTGATACAACACTGATACAACACCGATACAACACTGATACAACACTGATGCAATACTGATACAATACTGATACAACACTGATACAACACTGATACAACACCGATACAACACTGATGCAATACTGATACAACACTGAAGCAATACTGATACAACACTGAAGCAATACTGATACAACACTGATGCAATACTGATACAACACCGATACAACACCGATACAACACTGATACAACACCGATACAACACTGATACAACACTGATGCAATACTGATACAATACTGATACAACACTGATACAACACTGATACAACACCGATACAACACTGATGCAATACTGATACAACACTGAAGCAATACTGATACAACACTGAAGCAATACTGATACAACACCGATACAACACCGATACAACACTGATGCAATACTGATACAACACTGATGCAATACTGATACAACACTGAAGCAATACTGATACAACACCGATACAACACCGATACAACACTGATGCAATACTGATACAACACTGATGCAATACTGATACAACACTGAAGCAATACTGATACAACACCGATACAACACCGATACAACACTGATGCAATACTGATACAACACTGATGCAATACTGATACAACACTGATACAACACTGATGCAATACTGATACAATACTGATACAACACTGATACAACACTGATACAACACCGATACAACACTGATACAACACTGATGCAATACTGATACAACACTGAAGCAATACTGATACAACACTGAAGCAATACTGATACAACACCGATACAACACCGATACAACACTGATGCAATACTGATACAACACTGATGCAATACTGATACAACACTGAAGCAATACTGATACAACACCGATACAACACCGATACAACACTGATGCAATACTGATACAACACTGATGCAATACTGATACAACACTGAAGCAATACTGATACAACACCGATACAACACCGATACAACACTGATGCAATACTGATACAACACTGATGCAATACTGATACAACACTGAAGCAATACTGATACAACACTGAAGCAATACTGATACAACACTGAAGCAATACTGATACAACACCGATACAACACCGATACAACACTGATGCAATACTGATACAACACTGATGCAATACTGATACAACACTGAAGCAATACTGATACAACACCGATACAACACCGATACAACACCGATATCTATATGTTAGAGAAATACGTCCAGTAGTTCTGTCAGAACCACTGGACGACAGAGCCAGAGTGCAGGGGGGGTGGGGGGGAGTGAAACCCCGGTTAGGCTTCCGAGGAAGCCTCGGGATCCTTGTGGGTTCAGTAGTCTCCCAGGATGCGATTCTTTTGACTATGTCGTGGCGCAGTCGACTAGAGCGTGTATCTGGGAACACCCAGAGCAACGGTTCGAATCCTCATTACAGCTCATGTGGGTTTGTTGTTTAAACTGTATGTTCATATCTAATTGTTCTAAATTATCCCATCTTTATCGTTCCCTTGTGACCATCTTCATCCTCCTCCTCCTGCTGCACCTCTTCACCCTCCCCCCCCCCACCATCCTGGGCCCCACCATCCTGGGCCCCACCATCCTGGCCCGTATTTACCCTCGTCTAGTGACCGGCTCCTCCATAATTACGGCATCAATCACTAAGTTTTGTTATACAAGATGGCATCTGGAGCTCCGGTCTTGGCCGCGGCTCTACTAGCAAGCAGAGAGGGAGGCATGCCTGGAGCATACCTGTAGTGTGTTTCTGGAGTTGTTCTACTACCAGAGCCGGGCCTGAGGCCAGGCTTGTGAGAGCTTGGTCCAACAGGCTGTTGCGTGGAGCGGCCCGCAGGCCCACATGTCCACTACAGCCTGGTTGGTCCGGCACTTCTTGCAAGAACCTGTCTAAGAACTTCTTGAAGACATCCATCTTTGTTCCGGCAATATTTGTAATGCTTGCTGGGAGGGTGTTGAACAGCTGTGGACCTCTGGTGTTCAGTGTTCTCTGATTGTGACTATGGCACCTCTGGTGTTCAGTGTTCTCTGATTGTGACTATGGCACCTCTGGTGTTCAGTGTTCTCTGATTGTGACTATGGCACCTCTGATGTTCAGTGTTCTCTGATTGTGAGTATGGCACCTCTGATGTTCAGTGTTCTCTGATTGTGACTATGGCACCTCTGATGTTCAGTGTTCTCTGATTGTGACTATGGCACCTCTGATGTTCAATGTTCTCTGATTGTGACTATGGCACCTCTGATGTTCAGTGTTCTCTGATTGTGACTATGGCACCTCTGATGTTCAGTGTTCTCTGATTGTGACTATGGCACCTCTGATGTTGTGTTCTCTGATTGTGACTATGGCACCTCTGATGTTCAGTGTTCTCTGATTGTGACTATGGCACCTCTACTCCTCACTGGTTCTATTCTACATGCCCTTCCGTATCTTTATCTCCAGTATGTTGTTATTCTACTGTGTAAATTTGGAACCTGTCCCTCCAGTATCTTCCATGTATATATTATTTGGTATCTCTCTCGTTTTCTTTCTAGTGAGTATATTTGGAGAGCTTTGAGACGATCCCAATAATTTAGGTGTTTTATCTCGTCTATGCGTGCCGTATATGTTCTCTGTATTCCCTCTAATTCAGGCATCTTTCCCGCTCTGAGAGTAGTGAGTACTGAGCAATACTCAAGACGGGACAGCACCAGTGATTTAAATAATATTAGCAGTGCTGTGGGGTCTCTGGGTGTGAACGTTCTCATAATCCATCCTATCATTGTCCTGGCCGCCGCCGCTATATTTGCTCGGTTATGTTCACTAAATGTCAGGTCTTTGCCAGGTCAGGTCATGAAAAAGTGAAATTCACACGAGTGTGAATTCATGTGAGAGTGAGAGTGAGAGAGAGAGTGAGAGAGAGAGAGAGAGAGAGAGAAAGAGAGAGAGAGAGAGAGAAAGAGAGAGAGAATGAGAATGAATTGTGTAACCAGCTCACAAGATTGTCACTTACTAAGCTAAACGAACTATGGGGGTTCCTGAACCCATTATGTGCCTCTGCAAACCTTTCCACTACCGTCCACGGGATGGGTAGGGGGTCCACCACCAATGGGTAAGGGGTGGAGGAGGGGTGGTGGGAAGTTGTGATGGGTGATGGGAAGGTTGTGAGGTTTCCACAAGCTCTCCTAGCCATCAACAAGGCTCCAAGCAACCTTACTGAACACCAAACTAAACACCAAAATCAGTTTCTTGTAACAAACATTTTAGAAATTTGAGTTTAACAAAATATTCAAACTACCAGTGACATCACTGCCGATGTCACGAAGCTAAGACGTGTGACGTCACAGGACTCAGTCACTTAGGACTGTATCAACGAACAGACTAAGGACCATAGGCAAGGGAAAGGAAGGCAAGGCAAGGCAAGGGAAACTCCCCCAGACCCACAACCTCTCACCTCAGTCCAATAGCTCCTCCCCAACCCCTCCCCTTCGCTGGGGGGTCGAACCCCCAACGGGACAGTCCCGGCGACTATCTGGATCAGTGTACATATACAAGATGAGGAAGGTTAAGGTAGCGGGGGTGGCCAGCAGGCCGCCAGGGAGCACCACCAGGAGGCCATACTTGGCACACGAGGCCAGGTGGGCCAGTATGGCCGGCCAGCACAGTTTGGGCGGTGATCCTACAGTGGTGTTTACATTTGGCCACCCCTGCCACCACCGCCCCGGCAACCCTTCCTCAGAACTGACAGTACGGTTTAATACTGTGTAATGAGTTGAGATGGCCCGAGATGGCCCAGCCCCTGGTCCGAGGTGGCCCAGCCCCTGGCCCGGGGTGGCCCAGTCCCTGGCCCGAGGTGGCCCAGCCCCTGGCCCGAGGTGGCCCAGCTCCTGGCCCGAGGTGGCCCAGCCCCTGGCCCGGGGTAGCCCAGCCCCTGGCCCGAGGTGGCCCAGCCCCTGGCCCAAGGTGGCCCAACCCTTGGCCCGAGGTGGCCCACCCCGTGGCCCAATCCCCCGCGTCACAACACACAATAACCGCGCGATAATCGCTGACGAAAGACTTACAAAAGTATTACAACTCACGAATATTTCCGCTGTACACATATTTGTTTAAGTAAGTGGAGGCGTTTGCTTACTTAAGACGCTTGTTTACCTGCCTGTAAACACCTGAGATTTACAGAGCTTCAACGCCAGCCCAGAGTTTGGGAAACGTTACATTTTTCACACACATGTTTTGTAAGGTGAGGGGCTACAGCAACAGGTGGTGTAAGGTGAGGGGCTACAGCAACAGGTGGTGCAAGGTGAGGGGCTGCAGCAACAGGTGGTGCAAGGTGAGGGGCTACAGCAACAGGTGGTGCAAGGTGAGGGGCTACAGCAACAGGTGGTGCAAGGTGAGGGGCTACAGCAACAGGTGGTGCAAGGTGAGGGGCTACAGCAACAGGTGGTGCAAGGTGAGGGGCTACAGCAACAGGTGGTGCAAGGTGAGGGGCTACAGCAACAGGTGGTGCAAGGTGAGGGGCTACAGCAACAGGTGGTGCAAGGTGAGGGGGCTACAGCAACAGGTGGTGCAAGGTGAGGGGCTACAGCAACAGGTGGTGCAAGGTGAGGGGCTACAGCAACAGGTGCTACAGCAACAGGTGGTGCAAGGTGAGGGGCTACAGCAACAGGTGGTGCAAGGTGAGGTGCTACAGCAACAGGTGGTGCAAGGTGAGGGGCTACAACAACAGGTGGTGCAAGGTGAGGGGCTACAGCAACAGGTGGTGCAAGGTGAGGGGCTACAGCAACAGGTGGTGCAAGGTGAGGGGCTACAGCAACAGGTGGTGCAAGGTGAGGGGCTACAGGGGCAGGTGGTGCAAGGTGAGGGGCTACAGCAACAGGTGGTGCAAGGTGAGGGGCTACAGCAACAGGTGGTGCAAGGTGAGGGGCTACAGCAACAGGTGGTGCAAGGTGAGGGGCTACAGCAACAGGTGGTGCAAGGTGAGGGGCTACAGCAACAGGTGGTGCAAGGTGAGGGGCTACAGCAACAGGTGGTGCTGTAGCCCCAAGGGCCTTGTTATTGACCGAGTAAGATGTTCCTTGTCTCTCTGATGTGGCTTCATCTAATGATAAGGAGAACACCCAACCCAGTAGAACACCCAACTCAGTAGAACACCCAACCCAGTAGAACACAGTGGTGTTCAGCAAAGCTAAGTATACTCAAGTCTTTCCATCCCATGGTCCTTGATAGCTTTCAGCAAGGCATCTGCCATATGCAAATTGGCAACTTTGCTGGCAATTTCAGTGGGAAGGAAAGATATCCCCACACACGCTATCCTGTGCGCCAGTTGACTGGTTATCTTGAGGCTATCTTAGAGATGATTTCGGGGCTTTAGTGTCCATGCGGCCCGGTCCTCGACCAGGCCTCCACCCCCAGGAAGCAGCCCGTGACAGCTGACTAACACCCAGGTACCTATTTTACTGCTAGGTAACAGGGCCATAGGGTGAAAGAAACTCTGCCCTGAAGGATATACACGGTGGGGGCGTAAGAGCTGAAGCTCAACCCTCTTCAAGAACAGATAAGCCTACACACATACCTATTATTCGTCATATTCACGAATATCCCATACCTGGAAACAAACAAACAAATATCAATTAATATTCATAATACATATATACATATACATTATAAGATATATATATATATATATATATAAATATATATAATATAGTACAAGAACAGGTCAAGAGTGTTAAAGTGATTGTAATCATTCAGCTGATTGGATTAATTCATGCAAAATTATGGAGTGTAAATCAGTTACTGAAAGAATGATTAATCTTCATTCATAAAAACTAATGAATTAGACAATTATTAATATAAATCCAGGATTATATAAATTAAGGTAACCTTATAATAGGTAAGATTTGTGATAGGTATACCATTATGTATACAGTATGTATAGTATACTCCATGAATGAAGGAATAGCCGATATCAACATAATTATTTCACCTTCATGTCAATACCATTAATGGAGATTTTTGTTCAAGGAACTTTGTCTAGACTACTTGGGTATGTAATCCCAAACCTCTATGTTTGGTCAGGGGGGGGGAGGGAGGGAGGGAGGGAGGGAGGGAGGGAGGGAGGGAGGGAGGGAGGGAGGGAGGGAGGGAGGGAGGGAGAGAGAGAGGGAGAGAGAGACAGAGAGAGAGACAGAGAGACAGAGAGAGACAGAGAGACAGAGAGACAGAGAGAGAGACAGAGAGAGAGACAGAGAGAGACAGAGAGACAGAGAGAGAGACAGAGAGAGACAGAGAGACAGAGAGAGAGAGAGACAGAGACAGAGAGAGACAGACAGAGAGAGACAGACACAGAGAGAGACAGAAATAATTATATTACTAGATGATGAACTCGACTGCGCCCGAACTGTCCCCTCTCCACCCGTCTCCCTCCCCTCCTACAACCCCCTCCCCCTCTCCCCAACTATCCCCTCCCCATCTCATATCTCTTCATCTATCCCCCCCCCACCTTCTCTTACCTTGTTTTTCCCCCTCTGCCAACCTCTCCACTTATCTCTCTCCCAACACTCCACCTATCCCCTTCCACCTCTCGGAAAATGTATTATTACGAACTGAAAAAAAAAGCTAAATAACCCGCCAGAAAACGCACTGCTGATTTTAGACCTGACAGTGAAAATCGCAGGAGGCACTACAGATGCCGACATCTTTTAAGGAATGGTACCTATACAGTCTCACGGTTTGAAATGAAACACCGGCTGTGAGTTTTTATGATTCAACATGCGCGGGTAAACGGCGGGAGTGACGTTGGCTTGAAAACTACGAACATGAATTTATTTGAGTTACAGTATTCATTTCAGAGACAGGAGGGAGAGGGAGAGGGAGGGGGAAATAGTTGTGGAGAGGAAGGGGGAGAGGGGGGAAAATAAGGAGCTAGTGTGAGAGGAGGATATCACTAGGAGTGATATCCTAGTATATAGATATCTTGCACCACATGTTTGAAGCACGTCTTGTCAATTATAATTTACTGGAAGTGATATCCAGCGGTGCCGGATCGAGGCTCTTGTGTACGGTATATCCACACAAGTGAGTCCACCATCCAACTGACTAATACTTCATAAACCAGTACATACCTTTGAGAAATGTAATTGAATCACGTCACACGCGTACACACATACACGCGTGCACACACACACGGGTACACACACACACATACATACACATGCATACACACACGGGACCAAAGTGCCAAAGCTCAACCCCCCCCCCCCCGCAAGCACAATTAGGTGAAACACACACACACACACACACAAAATCGCGACTGAGTATAAGGGACCAGGGTTCGATCCCCGGTGGAGGTGGAAACAAATGGGCAGAGTTTTTTTCACCATGAAGCCCCTGTTCACTTAGCAGTAAATAGGTACCTGGGAGCTAAACAGCTGCTACGGGCTGCTTCCTCAGGATGTGTGTGTGTGTGTTAGAGAGAAATATATGTAGTAGATATAATAGAGGAAAAATAGATTTGTTAGAAAGACGGGATCCAAGAGCTAATAGCTCGACCTTGCAGACACAAATTACCATATGCCCGAGGTCCTCCTCGAGTGTGACTTGGATCCGTTCATGTCAACCTTCCCTCCCTTGAACCTTGAACCTTCCCTCCCTTGAACCTTGAACCTTCCCTCCCTTGAACCTTGAACCTTCCCTCCCTTGAACCTTGAACCTTCCCTTGGGAACCTCCAGTTCCCTCCCTGACCTTGGCCTGTAGGGGTGGGCGGCCCACCTACACCAGCAGGGGTGGGCGGCCCACCTGCACCAGCAGGGGTGGGCGGCCCACCTGCACCAGCAGGGGTGGGCGGCCCACCAACACCAGCAGGGGTGGGCGGCCCACCTGCACCAGCAGGGAAGCTCTGGCAATTAAAGAAGGGAATGGGTGAATGAGAGACGCTTATATAACCCACCCATCCCAGCTACCCTTCCCTCTTAGACCACTTTAGTCTCCTGGGCTCACCTATCCATTCGCTCCCTTGCGCTCTCCTTACTATCCTCCCATGTGTGTCAGCCTTCTCTAGCCTCTGGCTAGAAGAAGGGGACCCTTAGCCTCGGAGGAAAGCACACACAACGTATTAGAGGGAATGTTTAGGTTCCCTCTAATACTGTTTACATTATTCTACCCTACCACTCCTTCCTGTTGTGTAATATTGTGATTATATTCATATTTATTTCATTTTTTTATTGTACAGAATACGTCAGGTTTGCTAAGAAGTCGAATATCCGTGTTTTCCTAAAATATTAAATTTTTCAATTTTTTCTAATTGAATGGTACAGCTTCCCATTATATTTCATGACGAGGAGAGGCATAATGTATGACGGAAGTCGAACCATACAACGCAGATCTGTGAGTGAAAAACCAACATTTCACTTATGGAAATAGGAGCCGGTCGGCCGAGCGGACAGCACGCTGGACTTATGATCCTGTGGTCATGGGTTCGATCCCAGGCGCCGGCGAGAAACAATGGGAAGAGTTTCTTTCACTCTGATGCTCCTGTTACCTAGCAGTAAAATAGGTACCTGGGTGTTAGTCAGCTGTCACGGGCTGCTTCCTGGGGGTGGAGGCCTGGTCGAGGACCGGGCCGCGGGGACACTAAAGCCCCGAAATCATCTCAAGATAACCTCAAGAGACGGTAAAAGGAGAAATGCTTGAAGTGACTCTGTATACATGTGGTTCAGTCTTGGGGTACAAATATTACTGGGAATATGGAACATGTGTTAATGGTAATGACAGCGACTGGAACATGTGTTAATGGTAATGACAGCGAGTGTATGTGTTAAGGTCTCACACTCTCACCCATTATGTTCTTGACTGCCCCGTTGATTAATGTATATGACAACATTGAGATACCTCCCCTGCTGGTATATCTCTTCCTGAACAAACAGTCTGGATGTGTCACAATGGGATGATTGATGATATGCTGGAGAGAAATATAAGAACTTTGCACCAGGATTGTAAATTTGTTGAATTGTCTGAATGTCTATTACAACAAACTGTCTGTGTACCTAGTCATACAAGTATGTGTGTCTGTATGTCTGTATACTGTATGTATAAAGGAAGAAATGTATATGTTTATCACTCAGTATGTTCAGTAATATCCCCCCCCATCCCCTGTGGTTGAGTCTACGCCCCCAACCCCTGTGGTGGGGTCTACGCCCCCCATCCTCTTGAGGCAGAGTCTACAGTGCGCAGCTCTCGCCTCATCTTGCGCACTGTGATGACGGCGTCACTGTTTACTACCAGCAGTGACGTGAGGTAAACAAAGCAGCGTGGACCATGTAAACACAGTCGAGGCCGAGGGCCCCCCCCAGTGGGGGTCACAGCCCCCTGCCACCTGACGCAGTACGTGTTCCCCTGACCTGCCACAACGTTCAGAATACATGGTTCTAACTTCACCAGACATGTACAAACCCCAAGCAGCCCACCTAACCCCCTGATGCAGGGGAAATTGTAGTACTTATGAGCCAGTATTTTTCCCCCAGCACTTTGTAATGTGTACTTTGCCCCCAGGAGGTCCTGGGGGCCTCCTGGGCGCTCCCGAGGGCTCCTGAAGGGCCTCCTGGGGGCTCCTGAAGGGCCTCCTGGGCGCTCCTGGGGGCTCCTGAAGGGCCTCCTGGGGGCCTCCTGAGCGCTCCTGGGGGCCAGCACTTTGTAATGTGTACGTTAGGAGCCACGACGTCTCAAAAATGAGACGTGTTATAGTTACGTCTATCATGAGCCAGCGACGAGGCCGGGTTACAGCAACCTGTACCATGTCTACTCGTGTCCTACTTGCGTTACAGCCGACGTTTAAGACGTCGTAGACCATTATCCCGACGTTTATGACGTCGTAGACCTTTATAACGACATTTAGCTCCGTCGTAGACCCTTATAACAACGTTTCGAGATATTTCTACGAACAATGAGTTAACCAGTAGGCAAGGCGCGTGTAGGCGGCCAGGTCTGGCCAACAGACAGGTCTGGCCAACAGACAGGTCTGGCAAACAGACAGGTCTGGCCAACAGACAGGTCTGGCCAACAGACAGGTCTGGCCAACAGACGGGTCTGGCCAACGGACAGGTCTGGCCAACGGACAGGTCTGGCCAACAGACAGGTCTGGCAAACAGACAGGTCTGGCCAACAGACAGGTCTGGCCAACAGACAGGTCTGGCCAACAGACGGGTCTGGCCAACAGACAGGTCTGGCCAACGGACAGGTCTGGCCAACAGACAGGTCTGGCCAACGGACAGGTCTGGCCAACAGACAGGTCTGGCCAACGGACAGGTCTGGCCAACAGACAGGTCTGGCCAACGGACAGGTCTGGCCAACAGACAGGTCTGGCCAACAGACAGGTCTGGCCAACGGACAGGTCTGGCCAACAGACAGGTCTGGCCAACAAACAGGTCTGGCCAACGGACAGGTCTGGCCAACAAACAGGTCTGGCCAACGGACAGGTCTGGCCAACGGACAGGTCTGGCCAACAGACAGGTCTGGCCAACAGACAGGTCTGGACAACGGACAGGTCTGGCCAACGGACAGTTCTGGCCAAGGAACGAGGTCTCGAGGGCAGATCTATCACATTATTGACCCATAAATTCATCTCAAGTTGATACGATAGGAAGAGTGACGGAAGGTGCAGACCTTTAGCCTCCCGACGGTGCGCGACTCCTTTCTCTAAATACGTCTCTTTGACGCGCTTGTTCACCAGACGTCATGACGCTGGGCGCGGTGGCTGTCACGATAACAGTGGTTGGTTGGTGACCAGGCTGCCACCGTTACTGGAAGTGGCACTACCATAGCTGCCATTATCGCTTTGGCACACCTACCATCACTCCCACACACACACACACACTAATCCGTCATCATTAGTGCCCCCTATACCCACCTACCACTGCTACACACCACCTACCACCCACCTACCACCCACCTACCACCAACCACGCAGGATACAGGCCCCTACATTTATCCTAAAGAACTTTCGCTCATTGAAATTCCCGGGCGGGAGGGAGCAGTGGTGCAGGGGAATGAGAATATGTCTCAGGTTCCTATCTCCCATTCCTGGCCCCTTGGCCCAGGCCAGGGCCAGCAGGGAGGCTCGAGACAGTTACCACCCAGCACGGTAGCCCGTCACCCTTGCTTGTCACAGCTCCTGGGGGCTCCTGGGGGGTTCCTGGGGGCTCCTGAGATGTTCTGGGGGCTCCTGAGGGCCTCCTGGGGGTTCCTGAGGGCTTCTGGGGACTCCTGGGGGTTCCTGGGCGCTCCTTGGGGTTCCTGGGGGCTCCTGAGGTGTTCTGGGGGCTCCTGGGGGCCTCCTGAGGGCTCCTGGGGGCTCCTAGGCGCTCCTAAAGCGCTCCTGGAGGCCCCTCCTGGGCGCTCCAGGGACCCTCCTATGACCCTCCTGAGAGCCATGTTGGTGGTGCTCCAACTTCACCTAGTTGTGCTTGCGGGGGTTGAGCTCTGGCTCCTTGGTACCGCCTCTCAACTGTCAAATCAGCTGGTGTACAGGTTGCTGAGCCTGGAACCTGTACACCAGGCCCAGGAACCATGTCAAGGCTCTCTCACACACGTCCTCTGTGAGAGAGACGGAAGAGAGGGGTGAGTCAGGCGCAAGATCCTCGTTGTCAAGTCACGGAACACCGCCAAGAGCCGCAAGATCCACGTTATCAAGTCACGGAACACCGCTGAGAGGGCAAGATCCACGCTGACAAGTCACGGAACACCGCTGAGAGGCAGGGCTTCCAGGGAAGGCATTAGGCTGCAAATCCATTGTATCGAGCAGTCCTTTGGAGGCAAGATGCAATATTGAGGTAGATGGGTTGGTGAGGGAGGGGGCGGGGGGTGGGGAGGTGGGGGAGAGGTGGGGAGGTGGGGGAAGAGAGGGGAGGAGGTGGGGGGAGAGAAGTGGGGAGGTGGGGGGAGAGAGGGGAGGAGGTGGGGGAGAGAGGTGGGGAGGTGGGGGGAGAGAGGGGAGGAGGTGGGGGAGAGAGGTGAGGAGGTGGGGGGAGAGAGGGGGGAGGAGGTGGGGGAGAGAGGGGAGGAGGTGGGGGGAGAGAGGGGAGGAGGTGGGGGAGAGAGGGGACGAGATGGGGGGAGAGAGGGGAGGAGGTGGGGGGAGAGAGGAGGGGGGAGAGAGGTGGGGAGGTAGGGGGAGAGAGGTGGGGAGGTGGGCGGAAAGAGGGGAGGAGGTGGGGGAGAGAGGGGAGGTGGGGGAGAGTGGTGGGGAGGTAGGGGGGGAGAAAGTCCACTACGGGCTCACCATAGCCCGTGCTACTTGCCCCGCTCCTGTGCCAGGTAAGTCCACTACGGGCTCACCATAGCCCGTGCTACTTGCCCCGCTCCTGTGCCAGGTAAGTCCACTACGGGTTCACCATAGCCCGTGATACTTGCCCCGCTCCTGTGCCAGGTAAGTCCACCACGGGCTCACCATACCCCGTGCTACTTGCCCCGCTCCTGTGCCAGGTAAGTCCACTAGGGGCTCACCATAGCCCGTGCTACTTGGAACTTTTGTTCCCAGTAGCTGAATCCTAAACAACATTCCTCTCATCACAATGGACTTGACAATGGTCCAGGACGGACAGAAACATCGTCGTCCCTTCACTTTCTAGTGTGTGGTCTGGTCAACATTTTTCAGCCACGTTATTGTGACTCCTCGTCTGCACATCGGTATAGCATCTCTAGTGTGAAAGGTTCTTGTTGTCCAACCTGTCATTTTTCTTGCAGTTGTGATGGCTACTTTATTGTGTTCTCTAACGGTAAGGTCTTCCGATCTTACGCAAGACTGATGGGGGAAGGTCTTCCCCTTGATGGGGAGATTGAAGGGGGAAGGGAGAGGGGTGATGGGGGGGAGTGTAACACCGTAACTCACAGGATGAGTGACGCTGCCCAATACTGTCACTATGGCGGTGTGTCCACTCATAGGATGAGTGACGCTGTCCAGTACTGTCACTATGGCGGTGTGTCCACTCATAGGATGAGTGACGCTGCCCAATACTGTCACTATGGCGGTGTGTCCACTCACAGGATGAGTGGCGCTGCCCAATACTGTCACTATGGCGGTGTGTCCACTCACAGGATGAGTGGCGCTGCCCAATACTGTCACTATGGCGGTGTCCACTCACAGGATGAGTGGCGCTGCCCAATACTGTCACTATGGCGGTGTGTCCACTCACAGGATGAGTGGCGCTGCCCAATACTGTCACTATGGCGGTGTGTCCACTCACAGGATGAGTGACGCTGTCCAATACTGTCACTATGGCGGTGTGTTCACTCACAGGATGAGTGACGCTGTCCAATACTGTCACTATGGCGGTGTGTTCACTCACAGGATGAGTGACGCTGCCCAATACTGTCACTATGGCGGTGTGTTCACTCACAGGATGAGTGGCGCTGCCTAATACTGTCACTATGGCGGTGTGTTCACTCACAGGATGAGTGGAGCTGCCCAATACTGTCACTATGGCGGTGTGTTCACTCACAGGATGAGTAACGCTGTCCAATACTGTCACTATGGCGGTGTGTTCACACACAGGATGAGTGACGCTGCCCAATACTGTCACTATGGCGGTGTGTTCACACACAGGATGAGTGACGCTGCCCAATACTGTCACTATGGCGGTGTGTCCACTCACAGGATGAGTGACGCTGCCCAATACTGTCACTATGGCGGTGTGTTCACACACAGGATGAGTGACGCTGCCCAATACTGTCACTATGGCGGTGTGTCCACTCGCAGGATGAGTGACGCTGCCCCATACTGTCACTATGGCGGTGTGTCCACTCACAGGATGAGTGACGCTGCCCAATACTGTCACTATGGCGGTGTGTCCACACACAGGATGAGTGACGCTGCCCAATACTGTCACTATGGCGGTGTGTCCACTCACAGGATGAGTGACGCTGAGAAATACTGTCACTATGGCGGTGTGTCCACTCACAGGATGAGTGGCGCTGCCCAATACTGTCACTATGGCGGTGTGTCCACTCACAGGATGAGTGGCGGTGCCCAATACTGTCACTATGGCGGTGTGTCCACTCACAGGATGAGTGGCGCTGCCCAATACTGTCACTATGGCAGTGTGTTCACACACAGGATGAGTGGCGCTGCCCAATACTGTCACTATGGCGGTGTGTCCACTCACAGGATGAGTGACGCTGCCCAATACTGTCACTATGGCGGTGTGTCCACTCACAGGATGAGTGGCGCTGCCCAATACTGTCACTATGGCAGTGTGTTCACACACAGGATGAGTGGCGCTGCCCAATACTGTCACTATGGCAGTGTGTTCACACACAGGATGAGTGACGCTGCCCAATAAACTCGCCCCTCGAGGCAAAATTAAAATTAAATTACCAACACCAAAGGAACGCAGCCATTCACAAGCCACACAAACAAACACCAACCTTCCAAACGTGAACACTTGTGCGTGCGTGCGTGTGTGTGTGTGTGTGTGTGTGTGTGTGTGTGTGTGTGTGTGTGTGTGTGTGTGTGTGTGTGTGTGTGTGTGTGTGTGTGTGTGTGTGTGTGCGCGTGTGTTCCACAATCAGGAAGAGAAGCAGCCCGAGGGATGAACATGTACCCAATATGGGACAATATCTCCTCATTCTAACCTCATCCAAACAGAATCCATTGTTGTGCTTCCTAATTAGTGCTGATAAATATAATACCATATTAATATCCAATTTTCTTGATGCCTTTACGTATATCTTGAGGTTATCTTGAGATGATTTCTGGGCTTTAGTGTCCCCGCGTCCCGGACCTCGACCAGGCCTCCACCCTCCAGGAAGCAGCCCGTGACAGCTGACTAACACCCAGGTACCTATTTTACTGCTAGGTAACAGTGGCATAGGGTGAAAGAAACACTGCCCATTATATGTGGAAACTTTATTCAGATTTGTACCTTTGTAATCTGACCTAGAGGTCATGACCCGTGGTTCGTCCACCAGTCTGTACTATGACCCTGAGTGCCCTTGAGTGCCCTTGAGTGCCCTTGAGTGACCTTGAGTGACCTTGAGTGACCTTGAGTGACCTTGACGTAGAGACCAAACCGGTCTTGACCTAGTCTTAAGTTATATAACTGTAATTTAGGAGAAAATGCCTCACCTTCCTCCTCTGGCACCTTCTTCAGATGTTGTCTGAAGGAGGTGCCAGAGGTGAGAAATATATAGACTTATTAGCGTCTTGGATAGTGGGGTTTTGTACTGTTGTTTAGGGTCAGGGGGTGATTGACTAGGCACTTTTCCTGGTCCTCGTCCAGGGTATCCCAGTTGGTCCATCACCATCTCTCATCAGTTCATCCGTCAAGGTTCGTCAAGGCTCGTCTTGGTCCACTATGGCCCACCATGGCCCACCATGGCCCACCATGGCTCGTCAAGGCCCACATCAAGGCCCACCAAGGCCCACACCAAGGCCCACCAAGTCCCACACCAAGTCCCACATCAAGGCCCACACTAAGGCCCGTCAAGGCCCACCAAGTCCCCCACCAAGGCCCACACTAAGGCCCGTCAAGGCCCACACTAAGGCCCACCATGGCCCAATAACCTGTCATTAATTAAAAACTCGACATGACAAGAGAAAACAATCACAGGAAGAAGGATTTGCAGTGAATTATTTTTGGCAAGAAGTGTATTGTGAGGAGTAACAATGGCCACCTGGCCCAGGTGACGTCTCCTCAATGAACGCATCTTAATATTATCTTATTGATCGCCTCCCATCCCTCCCATGTTAATCCCACCCACTCCCAATCTCTCCTCCCAATCTCTCCCACACACAACAACCTGATTGGAAATAGGTCGGATTTTTGCTATATATATTTACACTTTGATTTTGGTATGACAAGTGATGTGGGTAGAGACCCCCTGGTGACCAGTTGTTACTTGCGGTCAAGGAACACTGCGGGGGAGGGGGTTACTTGCGGTCAAGGAACACTGCGGGGGAGGGGGTTACTTGCGGTCAAGGAACACTGCGGGGAGGGGGTTACTTGCGGTCAAGGAACACTGCGGGGCGGGGGGTTACTTGGGGTCAAGGAACACTGCGGGGAGGGGGTTACTTGCGGTCAAGGAACACTGCGGGGGGGGGGTTACTTGCGGTCAAGGAACACTGCGGGGGGGTTACTTGCGGTCAAGGAACACTGCGGGGGGGGGGTCGTTACTTGGGGTCAAGGAACACTGCGGGGGGGGGGGTTACTTGCGGTCAAGGAACACTGCGGGGAGGGGGTTACTTGCGGTCAAGGAACACTGCGGGGGGGGTTACTTGGGGCCAAGGAACACTGCGGGGGAGGGGGTTACTTGCGGTCAAGGAACACTGCGGGGGGGGGTCGTTACTTGGGGTCAAGGAACACTGCGGGGGGGGTCGTTACTTGGGGTCAAGGCACACTGCGAGGAGGGGGTTACTTGCGGTCAAGGAACACTGCGGGGGGGGGGGTTACTTGCGGTCAAGGAACACTGCGGGGAGGGGGTTACTTGCGGTCAAGGAACACTGTGGGGGGGGGTTACTTGCGGTCAAGGCACACTGCGGGGAGGGGGTTACTTGGGGTCAAGGAACACTGCGGGGGGGGGGGGGTTACTTGGGGTCAAGGAACACTGCGGGGGAGGGGGTTACTTGCGGTCAAGGAACACTGCGGGGGGGGTTACTTGCGGTCAAGGAACACTGCGGGGGGGGGTCGTTACTTGGGGTCAAGGAACACTGCGGGGGGGGGGTTACTTGCGGTCAAGGAACACTGCGGGGGGGGGGGTCGTTACTTGGGGTCAAGGCACACTGCGGGGAGGGGGTTACTTGCGGTCAAGGAACACTGCGGGGGAGGGGGTTACTTGCGGTCAAGGAACACTGCGGGGGAGGGGGTTACTTGGGGTCAAGGAACACTGCGGGGGAGGGGGTTACTTGCGGTCAAGGAACACTGCGGGGAGGGAGTTACTTGCGGTCAAGTAACACTGCGGGGAGGGGGTTACTTGCGGTCAAGGCACACTGCGGGGAGGGGGTTACTTGCGGTCAAGGCACACTGCGGGGAGGGGGTTACTTGCGGTCAAGGAACACTGCGGGGGAGGGGGTTACTTGGGGTCAAGGAACACTGCGGGGGAGGGGGTTACTTGCGGTCAAGGAACACTGCGGGGAGGGGGTTACTTGCGGTCAAGGAACACTGCGGGGAGGGGGTTACTTGCGGTCAAGGAACACTGCGGGGAGGGGGTTACTTGCGGTCAAGGAACACTGCGGGGGGGGGTTACTTGGGGTCAAGGAACACTGCGGGGAGGGGGTTACTTGCGGTCAAGGAACACTGCGGGGAGGGGGTTACTTGCGGTCAAGGAACACTGCGGGGAGGGGGGTTACTTGGGGTCAAGGAACACTGCGGGGGAGGGGGTTACTTGCGGTCAAGGAACACTGCGGGGAGGGGGGTTACTTGGGGTCAAGGCACACTGCGGGGAGGGGGTTACTTGGGGTCAAGGAACACTGCGGGGAGGGGGGTTACTTGGGGTCAAGGCACACTGCGGGGAGGGGGTTACTTGCGGTCAAGGCACACTGCGGGGGAGGGGGGTTACTTGGGGTCAAGGCACACTGCGGGGAGGGGGTTACTTGCGGTCAAGGCACACTGCGGGGAGGGGGTTACTTGGGGTCAAGGAACACTGCAGGGAGGGGGTTACTTGGGGTCAAGGAACACTGCGGGGGGGGGGGGGTTACTTGCGGTCAAGGCACACTGCGGGGGGGGTCGTTACTTGGGGTCAAGGAACACTGCGGGGGGGGGTCGTTACTTGGGGTCAAGGCACACTGCGGGGGGGGGGGTCGTTACTTGCGGTCAAGGAACACTGCGGGGAGGGGGTTACTTGGGGTCAAGGAACACTGCGGGGAGGGGGTTACTTGCGGTCAAGGCACACTGCGGGGAGGGGGTTACTTGCGGTCAAGGAACACTGCGGGGGGGGGTCGTTACTTGCGGTCAAGGAACACTGCGGGGGAGGGGGTTACTTGCGGTCAAGGAACACAGCGGGGAGGGGGTTACTTGCGGTCAAGGAACACTGCGGGGAGGGGGTTACTTGCGGTCAAGGCACACTGCGGGGGGGGTTACTTGCGGTCAAGGCACACTGCGGGGGGGGGTTACTTGCGGTCAAGGAACACTGCGGGGGGGGTTACTTGCGGTCAAGGCACACTGCGGGGAGGGAGTTACTTGCGGTCAAGGAACACTGCGGGGAGGGAGTTACTTGCGGTCAAGGAACACTGCGGGGAGGGGGTTACTTGCGGTCAAGGAACACTGCGGGGAGGGGGTTACTTGCGGTCAAGGCACACTGCGGGGGGGGGGGGTTACTTGCGGTCAAGGCACACTGCGGGGAGGGAGTTACTTGCGGTCAAGGAACACTGCGGGGAGGGAGTTACTTGCGGTCAAGGAACACTGCGGGGAGGGAGTTACTTGCGGTCAAGGAACACTGCGGGGAGGGAGTTACTTGCGGTCAAGGAACACTGCGGGGAGGGGGTTACTTGCGGTCAAGGCACACTGCGGGGAGGGGGTTACTTGGGGTCAAGGAACACTGCGGGGAGGGAGTTACTTGCGGTCAAGGCACACTGCGGGGAGGGAGTTACTTGCGGTCAAGGCACACTGCGGGGAGGGGGTTACTTGGGGTCAAGGAACACTGCGGGGAGGGGGTTACTTGCGGTCAAGGCACACTGCGGGGGGGGGGTCGTTACTTGGGGTCAAGGCACACTGCGGGGGGGGGGTCGTTACTTGCTGTCAAGGAACACTGCGGGGAGGGGGTTACTTGCGGTCAAGGAACACTGCGGAGGTGTCGGGACACGAGATTCCTTGAGATCAAGGAACACGAGGCTCCTTGAGATCAAGGAACACGTATATACACAATTACATCCTGGTGAACATACGACGTTTTCTGTGAACAAAAAGACGTGACCACCCACCAAAGACAATATTTACAAGGACACCACAAGAACAACAGCAACAACAACAACAGCAACAACTACAACAACTACAGCAACAAAAACAATAAAACCCGCCAAACAAAATCAACTTTATTAAATAGTGACAAATAAAAGGGACGACTCTTTACTATTACTCTGAGTAATGATTTTAAACTCCAACGTTTTTCACTTTTATTGAGAAAAATGGAACTGCCAATTGTGATTTTTTTATTTGCTCTGCAGTAGTCCAGTTACTGTTGATGAGCGACGCCCCCTCTCACTGTTCCAGGGAGCGACGCCCCCTCTCACTGTTCCTGGGAGCGACGCCCCCCCTCTCACTGTTCCTGGGAGCGACGCCCCCTCTCACTGTTCCTGGAGCGACGCCCCCTCTCACTGTTCCTGGGAGCGACGCCCCCCTCTCACTGTTCCAGGGAGCGACGCCCCCCTCTCACTGTTCCTGGGAGCGACGCCCCCTCTCACTGTTCCTGGGAGCGACGCCCCCCTCTCACTGTTCCAGGGAGCGACGCCCCCCTCTCACTGTTCCTGGAGCGACGCCCCCTCTCACTGTTCCTGGGAGCGACGCCCCCTCTCACTGTTCCTGGGAGCGACGCCCCCCTCTCACTGTTCCTGGGAGCGACGCCCCCTCTCACTGTTCCTGGGAGCGACGCCCCCTCTCACTGTTCCTGGGAGCGACGCCCCCTCTCACTGTTCCTGGGAGCGACGCCCCCTCTCACTGTTCCAGGGAGCGACGCCCCCTCTCACTGTTCCTGGGAGCGACGCCCCCTCTCACTGTTCCTGGGAGCGACGCCCCCTCTCACTGTTCCTGGGAGCGACGCCCCCCTCTCACTGTTCCTGGGCGCGACGCCCCCTCTCACTGTTCCTGGGAGCGACGCCCCCCTCTCACTGTTCCTGGGAGCGACGCCCCCTCTCACTGTTCCTGGGAGCGACGCCCCCTCTCACTGTTCCAGGGAGCGACGCCCCCTCTCACTGTTCCTGGAGCGACACCCCCTCTCACTGTTCCTGGAGCGACACCCCCTCTCACTGTTCCAGGGAGCGACGCCCCCTCTCACTGTTCCTGGAGCGACACCCCCTCTCACTGTTCCTGGAGCGACGCCCCTTCTCACTGTTCCTGGGAGCGACGCCCCCTCTCACTGTTCCTGGGAGCGACGCCCCCTCTCACTGTTCCTGGGAGCGACGCCCCCTCTCACTGTTCCTGGGAGCAACGCCCCCTCTCACTGTTCCTGGGAGCGACGCCCCCCTCTCACTGTTCCTGGAGCGACGCCCCCTCTCACTGTTCCTGGAGCGACACCCCCTCTCACTGTTCCTGGAGCGACGCCCCCTTCTCACTGTTCCTGGGAGCGACGCCCCCTCTCACTGTTCCTGGGAGCGACGCCCCCCTCTCACTGTTCCAGGGAGCGACGCCCCCTCTCACTGTTCCTGGGAGCGACGCCCCCTCTCACTGTTCCTGGGAGCGACGCCCCCCTCTCACTGTTCCTGGGAGCGACGCCCCCCCTCTCACTGTTCCTGGGAGCGACGCCCCCCTCTCACTGTTCCTGGGAGCGACGCCCCCCTCTCACTGTTCCTGGAGCGACGCCCCCCTCTCACTGTTCCTGGGAGCGACGCCCCCTCTCACTGTTCCTGGAGCGACGCCCCCTCTCACTGTTCCTGGGAGCGACGCCCCCTCTCACTGTTCCTGGGAGCGACGCCCCCCCTCTCACTGGTCCTGGGAGCGACGCCCCCCTCTCACTGTTCCTGGGAGCGACGCCCCCCTCTCACTGTTCCTGGGAGCGACGCCCCCTCTCACTGTTCCTGGGAGCGACGCCCCCTCTCACTGTTCCTGGGAGCGACGCCCCCTCTTACTGTTCCAGGGAGCGACGCCCCCCTCTCACTGTTCCTGGAGCGACGCCCCCCTCTCACTGTTCCTGGGAGCGACGCCCCCTCTCACTGTTCCTGGAGCGACGCCCCCTCTCACTGTTCCTGGGAGCGACGCCCCCTCTCACTGTTCCTGGGAGCGACGCCCCCCCTCTCACTGTTCCTGGGAGCGACGCCCCCCTCTCACTGTTCCTGAGAGCGACGCCCCCTCTCACTGTTCCTGGGAGCGACGCCCCCCTCTCACTGTTCCTGGGAGCGACGCCCCCTCTCACTGTTCCAGGGAGCGACGCCCCCTCTCACTGTTCCTGGGAGCGACGCCCCCTCTCACTGTTCCTGGGAGCGACGCCCCCTCTCACTGTTCCAGGGAGCGACGCCCCCTCTCACTGTTCCAGGGAGCGACGCCCCCTCTCACTGTTCCTGGGAGCGACGCCCCCTCTCACTGTTCCTGGGAGCGACGCCCCCTCTCACTGTTCCTGGGAGCGACGCCCCCTCTCACTGTTCCTGGGAGCGACGCCCCCTCTCACTGTTCCTGGGAGCGACGCCCCCTCTCACTGTTCCTGGGAGCGACGCCCCCTCTTACTGTTCCTGGGAGCGACGCCCCTCTCACTGTTCCAGGGAGCGACGCCCCCTCTCACTGTTCCTGGGAGCGACGCCCCCTCTCACTGTTCCTGGGAGCGACGCCCCCTCTCACTGTTCCTGGGAGCGACGCCCCCTCTCACTGTTCCTGGGAGCGACGCCCCCTCTCACTGTTCCAGGGAGCGACGCCCCTCTCACTGTTCCAGGGAGCGACGCCCCCTCTCACTGTTCCTGGGAGCGACGCCCCCCCTCTCACTGTTCCTGGGAGCGACGCCCCCTCTCACTGTTCCTGGGAGCGACGCCCCCTCTCACTGTTCCTGGGAGCGACGCCCCCTCTCACTGTTCCTGGGAGCGACGCCCCCTCTCACTGTTCCAGGGAGCGACGCCCCCTCTCACTGTTCCTGGGAGCGACGCCCCCCTCACTGTTCCTGGGAGCGACGCCCCCTCTCACTGTTCCTGGGAGCGACGCCCCCTCTCACTGTTCCTGGGAGCGACGCCCCCTCTCACTGTTCCTGGGAGCGACGCCCCCTCTCACTGTTCCTGGGAGCGACGCCCCCCCTCACTGTTCCTGGGAGCGACGCCCCCTCTCACTGTTCCTGGGAGCGACGCCCCCTCTCACTGTTCCTGGGAGCGACGCCCCCTCTCACTGTTCCAGGGAGCGACGCCCCCTCTCACTGTTCCAGGGAGCGACGCCCCCTCTCACTGTTCCTGGGAGCGACGCCCCCTCTTACTGTTCCAGGGAGCGACGCCCCCTCTCACTGTTCCTGGGAGCGACGCCCCCTCTCACTGTTCCTGGGAGCGACGCCCCCCTCTCACTGTTCCTGGGAGCGACGCCCCCTCTCACTGTTCCTGGGAGCGACGCCCCCTCTCACTGTTCCTGGGAGCGACGCCCCCTCTCACTGTTCCAGGGAGCGACGCCCCCTCTCACTGTTCCAGGGAGCGACGCCCCCTCTCACTGTTCCTGGGAGCGACGCCCCCTCTTACTGTTCCAGGGAGCGACGCCCCCTCTCACTGTTCCTGGGAGCGACGCCCCCTCTCACTGTTCCTGGGAGCGACGCCCCCCTCTCACTGTTCCTGGGAGCGACGCCCCCTCTTACTGTTCCTGGGAGCGACGCCCCCTCTCACTGTTCCTGGGAGCGACGCCCCCCCTCTCACTGTTCCAGGGAGCGACGCCCCCTCTCACTGTTCCTGGGAGCGACGCCCCCTCTCACTGTTCCTGGGAGCGACGCCCCCTCTCACTGTTCCTGGGAGCGACGCCCCCTCTCTCTGTTCCTGGGAGCGACGCCCCCTCTCACTGTTCCTGGGAGCGACGCCCCCTCTTACTGTTCCTGGGAGCGACGCCCCCTCTCACTGTTCCTGGGAGCGACGCCCCCCTCTCACTGTTCCTGGGAGCGACGCCCCCTCTCACTGTTCCAGGGAGCGACGCCCCCTCTCACTGTTCCTGGGAGCGACGCCCCCTCTCACTGTTCCTGGGAGCGACGCCCCCTCTCACTGTTCCTGGGAGCGACGCCCCCTCTCACTGTTCCTGGGAGCGACGCCCCCTCTCACTGTTCCTGGGAGCGACGCCCCCTCTTACTGTTCCTGGGAGCGACGCCCCCTCTCACTGTTCCTGGGAGCGACGCCCCCCTCTCACTGTTCCTGGGAGCGACGCCCCCTCTCACTGTTCCTGGGAGCGACGCCCCCTCTCACTGTTCCTGGGAGCGACGCCCCCTCTCACTGTTCCTGGGAGCGACGCCCCCTCTCACTGTTCCTGGGAGCAACGCCCCCTCTCACTGTTCCAGGGAGCGACGCCCCCCACACTGTTCCTGGGAGCGACGCCCCCCCACACTGTTCCTGGGAGCGACGCCCCCTCTCACTGTTCCTAGGAGCGATGCCCCCTCTCACTGTTCCAGGGAGCGACGCCCCCTCTCACTGTTCCAGGGAGCGACGCCCCCTCTCACTGTTCCAGGGAGCGACGCCCCCTCTCACTGTTCCTGGGAGCGACGCCCCCCTCTCACTGTTCCTGGGAGCGACGCCCCCTCTCACTGTTCCTGGGAGCGACGCCCCCTCTCACTGTTCCAGGGAGCGACGCCCCCTCTCACTGTTCCTGGGAGCGACGCCCCCTCTCACTGTTCCAGGGAGCGACGCCCCCTCTCACTGTTCCTGGGAGCGACGCCCCCCTCTCACTGTTCCAGGGAGCGACGCCCCCTCTCACTGTTCCTGGGAGTGACGCCCCCCTCTCACTGTTCCAGGGAGCGACGCCCCCCACACTGTTCCTGGGAGCGACGCCCCCTCTCACTGTTCCAGGGAGCGACGCCCCCTCTCACTGTTCCAGGGAGCGACGCCCCCCTCTCACTGTTCCTGGGAGCGACGCCCCCTCTCACTGTTCCAGGGAGCGACGCCCCCCTCTCACTGTTCCAGGGAGCGACGCCCCCCACACTGTTCCTGGGAGCGACGCCCCCTCTCACTGTTCCAGGGAGCGACGCCCCCCTCTCACTGTTCCTGGGAGCGACGCCCCCTCTCACTGTTCCAGGGAGCGACGCCCCCCTCTCACTGTTCCAGGGAGCGACGCCCCCCTCTCACTGTTCCAGGGAGCGACGCCCCCCCTCTCACTGTTCCTGGGAGCGACGCCCCCCTCTCACTGTTCCTGGGAGCGACGCCCCCTCTCACTGTTCCAGGGAGCGACGCCCCCCTCTCACTGTTCCTGGGAGCGACGCCCCCTCTCACTGTTCCAGGGAGCGACGCCCCCTCTCACTGTTCCTCGGAGCGACGCCCCCTCTCACTGTTCCTGGGAGCGACGCCCCCTCTCACTGTTCCTGGGAGCGACGCCCCCTCTCACTGTTCCTGGGAGCGACGCCCCCCTCTCACTGTTCCAGGGAGCGACGCCCCCTCTCACTGTTCCAGGGAGCGACGCCCCCTCTCACTGTTCCAGGGAGCGACACCCCCTCTCACTGTTCCAGGGAGCGACGGCCTCTCTCACTGTTCCAGGGAGCGACGCCCCCTCTCACTGTTCCAGGGAGCGACGCCCCCTCTCACTGTTCCAGGGAGCGACGCCCCCTCTCACTGTTCCAGGGAACGACGCCCCCTCTCACTGTTCCAGGGAGCGACGCCCCCTCTCACTGTTCCTGGGAGCGACGCCCCCTCTCACTGTTCCAGGGAGCGAAGGCCTCTCTCACTGTTCCTGGGAGCGACGCCCCCTCTCACTGTTCCAGGGAGCGACGACCCCCACACTGTTCCTGGGAGCGACGCCCCCTCTCACTGTTCCTGGGAGCGACGCCCCCTCTCACTGTTCCTGGGAGCGACGCCCCCTCTCACTGTTCCTGGGAGCGACGCCCCTCTCACTGTTCCTGGGAGCGACGCCCCCCTCTCACTGTTCCTGGGAGCGACGCCCCCCTCTCACTGTTCCAGGGAGCGACGCCCCCTCTCACTGTTCCAGGGAGCGACGCCCCCTCTCACTGTTCCAGGGAGCGACACCCCCTCTCACTGTTCCAGGGAGCGACGCCCCCTCTCACTGTTCCAGGGAGCGACGCCCCCTCTCACTGTTCCAGGGAGCGACGCCCCCTCTCACTGTTCCAGGGAGCGACGCTCCCTCTCACTGTTCCAGGGAACGACGCCCCCTCTCACTGTTCCAGGGAGCGACGCCCCCTCTCACTGTTCCTGGGAGCGACGCCCCCTCTCTTTGTTCCAGGGAGCGAAGGCCTCTCTCACTGTTCCTGGGAGCGACGCCCCCTCTCACTGTTCCAGGGAGCGACGACCCCCACACTGTTCCTGGGAGCGACGCCCCCTCTCACTGTTCCTGGGAGCGACGCCCCCTCTCACTGTTCCTGGGAGCGACGCCCCCTCTCACTGTTCCTGGGAGCGACGCCCCCTCTCACTGTTCCTGGGAGCGACGCCCCCTCTCACTGTTCCTGGGAGCGACGCCCCCTCTCACTGTTCCTGGGAGCGACGCCCCCTCTCACTGTTCCTGGGAGCGACGCCCCCTCTCACTGTTCCTGGGAGCGACGCCCCCTCTCACTGTTCCTGGGAGCGACGCCCCCCTCTCACTGTTCCTGGGAGCGACGCCCCCTCTCACTGTTCCTGGGAGCGACGCCCCCCTCTCACTGTTCCAGGGAGCGACGCCCCCTCTCACTGTTCCTGGGAGCGACGCCCCCCACGTCCCAGCAACACACACGGACCCCCACGTCCCAGCAACACACACGGACCCCCACGTCCCAGCAACACACACAGCCCCCCCACGTCCCAGCAACACACACAGCCCCCCACGTCCCAGCAACACACACAGCCCCCCACGTCCCAGCAACACACACAGCCCCCCACGTCCCAGCAACACACACAGCCCCCCCACGTCCCAGCAACACACACAGCCCCCCACGTCCCAGCAACACACACAGCCCCCCACGTCCCAGCAACACACACAGCCCCCCACGTCCCAGCAACACACACAGCCCCCCCACGTCCCAGCAACACACACAGCCCCCCCACGTCCCAGCAACACACACAGCCCCCCACGTCCCAGCAACACACACAGCCCCCCCACGTCCCAGCAACACACACAGCCCCCCACGTCCCAGCAACACACACAGCCCCCCACGTCCCAGCAACACACACAGCCCCCCCACGTCCCAGCAACACACACAGCCCCCCACGTCCCAGCAACACACACAGCCCCCACGTCCCAGCAACACACACAGCCCCCCCACGTCCCAGCAACACACACGGCATTAATAAATTATAACACAGCAAACGCAAAATATTTTAAACACTTCTACAATACCGACTAACAAATGGTTGTGTAATGGTTGTGGCGGCTGCAATTACAACCTTTATACAACATTTGTCAACATTTGTAGAATTAGACTAAACATCGGCTTTTATCTTTATATTTGTCCCTTTATGTCCTAACATTGCGATTTGCATATTTTTTAATATATTTGGAGCGTTCCAACATGACATTAAAATGTGAAGTGGAAATGTTGCTAGAAAATAATAGTCACACTTCAATATTTAGTCAAATGAACAACTGTATTGTTCATTTCTGAACACACAATTATGAACAGTTAGGAACAGTTCAACGGTTCCTAACTGTTCATAATTGTTAATGGTTAATGGTAATTGTGGCTTCTCCATTATAAATCATCTTGATTTATTACTAAAAAAATTACACAAAATAAGATGTACAATTCTGAAATATTATATATAAATATATTATATATATGTTGTATATATATATATAATATATATGTTATATTATATATACGTAAACATATGTTGTTTAATATATGTATCTGACCCAAAGAGTAAGATTAATAATTCTAACACGAATCTCCTCAATATTTCTTATGCTTTTCTTCACTGTTGAGAGAAGCTGAAAAATTAACTCTCCAAAGTTCATTTTCACTTGATTTTTTATCCTCTGGTAGCTTAGGATAAAGGCACTTTAGCACGACATTTTCTTGACGCTGGGAAGCCTGAGGAGGACGGGGCCAAGGCTCCGGGGGCCTCGTAGCCTGGTGGATAGCGCGCAGGACTCGTAATTCTGTGGCGCGGGTTCGATTCCCGCACGAGGCAGAAACAAATGGGCAAAGTTTCTTTCACCCTGAATGCCCCTGTTACCTAGCAGTAAATAGGTACCTGGGAGTTAAGTCAGCTGTCACGGGCTGCTTCGTGGGGGTGGAGGCCTGGTCGAGGACCGGGCCGCGGGGACACTAAAGCCCCGAAATCATCTCAAGATAACCTCAAGATAACCTCAAGGCTGGGCCAAGGGCATTACCAAGGGCTCCAATACCTCCTTCCTATATCAAGCCGCTCGGGAATGAACCACAGAAAAATGGATTTAATATCGTCAATAATTAAACCAGCGAGACAGTTGTTTACAAACGTCGTGAGTCCCAACCGGCTCCGTCTCCTCAACTTGACAGTGTGGACGGGGAAGAGAGAGGGAGGGGGAGTTAGACAGTTACACAAGCACTCCGTCTCCTCAACTTGACAGTGTGGACAGGGAAGAGAGAGGGAGGGGGAGTTAGACAGTTACACAAGCACTCCGTCTCCTCAACTTGACAGTGTGGACGGGGAAGAGAGAGGGAGGGGGAGTTAGACAGTTACACAAGCACTCCGTCTCCTCAACTTGACAGTGTGGACGGGGAAGAGAGAGGGAGGGAGATAGACAGTTACACAAGCACTCCGTCTCCTCAACTTGACAGTGTGGACGGGGAAGAGAGAGGGAGGGGGAGTTAGACAGTTACACAAGCACTCCGTCTCCTCAACTTGACAGTGTGGACGGGGAAGAGAGAGGGAGGGGGAGTTAGACAGTTACACAAGCACTCCGTCTCCTCAACTTGACAGTGTGGACGGGGAAGAGAGAGGGAGGGGGAGTTAGACAGTTACACAAGCACTCCGTCTCCTCAACTTGACAGTGTGGACGGGGAAGAGAGAGGGAGGGGGAGTTAGACAGTTACACAAGCACTCCGTCTCCTCAACTTGACAGTGTGGACGGGGAAGAGAGAGGGAGGGGGAGTTAGACAGTTACACAAGCACTCCGTCTCCTCAACTTGACAGTGTGGACAGGGAAGGGAGAGGGAGGGAGATAGACAGTTACACAAGCACAGATCACTCATTCAGGTTTACGGGATCACCATAGCCCGTGCTACATAGACACTTCGTTCTGAGTAGCTAAATCTGAAACAACCACAACAGTCATTCAGGAAAATGTCAAATTACCGCAGATTTCTTCACTTTAGTGAATGATTGTGTATGTATTGTGACAACCCAACCCCCCCCCCCTCCCCCCTTCACTTTCACTATCATGACAAAATTCGTCATTTCGTCGCTAAAATTGGTTAAAAACTTTCCCCAAATCATCATAGTAGCGTCATGTTGGTCACTGGTTCGAAGCTCAGCCCTCGCAAGCACAACTAGGTGAGTACACGCACTCAACAAGCACACCTAACAGCACAGCCTCCACGCCACACACCTGAAGGACCACACACCTGAAGGTGGACACCCCTGAAGGTGGAGAAACCTGGAGTACACACCTGGAGGAGGACACCTGAACGACACACCTGATGGTGGAGAAACCTGGAGTACACACCAGGAGGAGGACACCTGAACGACACACCTGAAGGTGGAGAAACCTGGAGGACACACCTGAAGGAGGACACCCCTGAAGGAGGACACACCTGAAGGAGGACACCCCTGAAGGAGGACACACCTGAAGGAGGACACACCTGAAGGAGGACACACCTGAAGGACACCCCTGAAGGAGGACACACCTGAAGGAGGACACCCCTGAAGGAGGACACACCTGAAGGAGGACACCCCTGAAGGAGGACACACCTGAAGGAGGACACACCTGAAGGAGGACACCCCTGAAGGAGGACACACCTGAAGGACACCCCTGAAGGAGGACACACCTGAAGGAGGACACACCTGAAGGAGGACACCCCTGAAGGAGGACACCCCTGAAGAAGGACACACCTGAAGGAGGACACACCTGAAGGAGGACACACCTGAAGGAGGACACCCCTGAAGGAGGACACACCTGAAGGAGGACACACCTGAAGGAGGACACCCCTGAAGGAGGACACCCCTGAAGGAGGAAACCCCTGAAGGAGGAAACCCCTGAAGGAGGACACACCTGAAGGAGGACACACCTGAAGGAGGACACCCCTGAAGGAGGACACCCCTGAAGGAGGACACACCTGAAGGAGGACACACCTGAAGGAGGACACCCCTGAAGGAGGACACCCCTGAAGGAGGACACACCTGAAGGAGGACACACCTGAAGGAGGACACACCTGAAGGAGGACACCCCTGAAGGACACACCTGAAGGAGGACACACCTGAAGGAGGACACCCCTGAAGGAGGACACACCTGAAGGACACCCCTGAAGGAGGACACACCTGAAGGACACACCCTGAAGGAGGACACACCTGAAGGAGGACCCCTGACACACCTGAAGGACACCCCTGAAGGAGGACACACCTGAAGGAGGACACAAGGAGGACACTGAAGGAGGACACCCTGAAGGAGGACACACCTGAAGGAGGACACACCTGAAGGAGGACACACCTGAAGGAGGACACACCCTGAAGGAGGACACACCTGAAGGAGGACACCCCTGAAGGAGGACACCCCTGAAGGAGGACACACCTGAAGGAGGACACACCCTGAAGGAGGACACACCTGAAGGAGGACACACCTGAAGGAGGACACCCCTGAAGGAGGACACACCTGAAGGAGGACACACCTGAAGGAGGACACACCTGAAGGAGGACACCCCTGAAGGAGGACACACCTGAAGGACACACCTGAAGGAGGACACACCTGAAGGAGGACACACCTGAAGGACACCCCTGAAGGAGGACACACCTGAAGGAGGACACCCCTGAAGGAGGACACACCTGAAGGAGGACACCCCCTGAAGGAGGACACACCTGAAGGAGGACACACCTGAAGGAGGACACCCCTGAAGGAGGACACCCCTGAAGGAGGACACCCCTGAAGGAGGACACACCTGAAGGAGGACACACCTGAAGGAGGACACACCTGAAGGAGGACACACCTGAAGGAGGACACCCTGAAGGAGGACACACCTGAAGGAGGACACCCCTGAAGGAGGACACACCTGAAGGAGGACACCCCTGAAGGAGGACACCCTGAAGGAGGACACCCTGAAGGAGGACACACCTGAAGGAGGACACCCCTGAAGGAGGACACACCTGAAGGAGGACACACCTGAAGGAGGACACACCTGAAGGAGGACACCCCTGAAGGAGGACACACCTGAAGGAGGACACACCTGAAGGAGGACACACCTGAAGGAGGACACACCTGAAGGAGGACACACCTGAAGGAGGACACCCCTGAAGGACACACCTGAAGGAGGACACACCTGAAGGACACCCCTGAAGGAGGACACCCCTGAAGGAGGACACCCCTGAAGGAGGACACACCTGAAGGACACACCTGAAGGACACCCCTGAAGGAGGACACACCTGAAGCACACCTGAAGGAGGACACACCTGAAGGACACCCCTGAAGGAGGACACACACCTGAAGGAGGACACACCTGAAGGAGGACACACCCCTGAAGGAGGACACACCTGAAGAAGGACACCCCTGAAGGAGGACACCCCTGAAGGAGGACACACCTGAAGGAGGACACACCTGAAGGACACCCCTGAAGGAGGACACACCTGAAGAAGGACACCCCTGAAGGAGGACACCCCTGAAGGAGGACACACCTGAAGGAGAACACACCTGAAGGAGAACACCCCTGAAGAAGAACACCCCTGAAGGAGATCACCCCTGAAGGAGGACACACCTGAAGGAGAACACACCTGAAGGAGAACACCCCTGAAGGACACACCTGAAGTCGGACACACCTGAAGTCGGACACACCTGTTGGTGAATAGGCACAGGAGAATAATTCTCCCAGGTACACTGTCGACGTCGACCATCCAGAACCAGGTGACACCACGTCGACGTCGACCATCCAGAACCAGGTGACACCACGTCGACGTCGACCATCCAGAACCAGGTGACACCACGTCGACGTCGACCATCCAGAACCAGGTGACACCACGTCGACGTCGACCATCCAGAACCAGGTGACACCACGTCGACGTCGACCATCCAGAACCAGGTGACACCACGTCGACGTCGACCATCCAGAACCAGGTGACACCACGTCGACGTCGACCATCCAGAACCAGGTGACACCACGTCGACGTCGACCATCCAGAACCAGGTGACACCACGTCGACGTCGACCATCCAGAACCAGGTGACACCACGTCGACGTCGACCATCCAGAACCAGGTGACACCACGTCGACGTCGACAAGTCACCGAGAGGCACCAGGTGTTAAAGAGCTGGTGTCTGGGGGTTATCTTGAGGTTATCTTGAGATGATTTCGGGGCTTTAGTGTCCCCGCGGCCCGGTCCTCGACCAGGCCTCCACCCCCAGGAAGCAGCCCGTGACAGCTGACTAACTCCCAGGTACCTATTTACTGCTAGGTAACAGGGGCATTCAGGGTGAAAGAAACTTTGCCCATTTGTTTCTGCCTCGTGCGGGAATCGAACCCGCGCCACAGAATTACGAGTCCTGCGCGCTATCCACCAGGCTACGAGGCCCCCCATCGGGGCCTCGGGGGAGGGGGACGTTGAGAGGCGGGACTCAAGAGCCAGACCTCAACTCCTATACCCAGCATTTTCTTGTCAATTCTAAACTGTCGTGTTTATACATGTAAGGGCCTGAGCGCTGAGTGGACAGCGCTCTGGATTCGTAGTTCTAAGGTTCCGGGTTCGATCCCCGGCGGAGGCGGAAACAAATGGACAGGTTCTTTATCCCTGATCATCCTGTTCACCTGACAAGAGGAGACAATTCGGACTCCTAACGAGAGCTTTCCCATCCAAGAGTTTACGATAAGCCTTATCCACTAGTTTCCCTGAAAAGTGACCCGACAAAAGCTAAAGAACCTGGGGCCAGATTCACGAAGCAGTTACGCAAGCACTTACGAACCTGGAGCCAGATTCACGAAGCAGTTACGCAAGCACTTACGAACGTGTACATCTTTCCTCAATCTTTGACGGCTTTGGTTACATTTATTAAACAGTTTACAAGCATGAAAACTTGCCAATCAACTGTTGTTATTGTTATAAACAGCCTCCTGGTGCTTCCGAGCTCATTAACTGTTTAATAACTGTAAACAAAGCCGCCAAAGATTGAGAAACACATTCGTAAGTGCTTGCGTAACTGCTTCGTGAATCTGGCCCCAGGTTCGTAAGTGCTTGCGTAACTGCTTCGTGAATCTGGCCCCAGGTTCGCAAGTGCTTGCGTAACTGCTTCGTGAATCTGGCCCCAGGTACCCAATTCCTGCTGGGTGAGCACATTTAAGGATTGGTTCCCACCCAATCCTCCCCGAACGCTGACCAGAACACTTGGGCCACGTGTGGTGAGGAAGCCTTACTCCCAGAGAGACACACTCCCACACCTCAAATATGAGGAAGCGTGCCCAAACGCCTCCGCCTCCGAGTAGACTGACGTGACTGCTGGTGGGTGTCAGCTGCCCCAGGGAGGCTGACGACGCCCCCCTGCCCCCCCCCCTGACGTTCATCTTCCTCCGTGACAGTCACCAGTCATGTTCCTCCTTGCTGCCTCTCCCCCCTCCACCCGCCTCCACCTAGTGAGAGAGAGAGAGAGCCCCAGGGGACATGGAAGGTTGTGGCAGCCCCAGGGGACATGGAAGGTTGTGGCAGCCCCAGGGGACATGGAAGGTTGTGGCAGCCCCAGGGGACATGGAAGGTTGTGGCAGCCCCAGGGGACATACAGGTTGTGGCAGCCCCAGGGGACATACAGGTTGTGGGAGCCCCAGGGGACATACAGGTTGTGGGAGCCCCAGGGGACATACAGGTTGTGGGAGCCCCAGGGGACATGCAGGTTATGAGAGCCCCAGGGGACATACAGGTTGTGGCAGCCCCAGGGGACATACAGGTTGTGGCAGCCCCAGGGGACATACAGGTTGTGGGAGCCCCAGGGGACATACAGGTTGTGGGAGCCCCAGGGGACATACAGGTTGTGGGAGCCCCAGGGGACATGCAGGTTATGAGAGCCCCAGGGGACATACAGGTTGTGGCAGCCCCAGGGGACATACAGGTTGTGGGAGCCCCAGGGGACATACAGGTTGTGGGAGCCCCAGGGGACATACAGGTTGTGGCAGCCCCAGGGGACATACAGGTTGTGGGAGCCCCAGGGGACATACAGGTTGTGGCAGCCCCAGGGGACATACAGGTTGTGGGAGCCCCAGGGGACATGCAGGTTATGAGAGCCCCAGGGGACATACAGGTTGTGGCAGCCCCAGGGGACATACAGGTTGTGGCAGCCCCAGGGACATGCAGGTTGTGGCAGCCCCAGGGGACATACAGGTTGTGGGAGCCCCAGGGGACATGCAGGTTGTGGGAGCCCCAGGGGACATACAAGTTGTGGGAGCCCCAGGGGACATACAGGTTGTGGCAGCCCCAGGGGACATACAGGTTGTGGGAGCCCCAGGGGACATACAGGTTGTGGCAGCCCCAGGGACATACAGGTTGTGGGAGCCCCAGGGGACATACAGGTTGTGGGAGCCCCCAGGGGACATACAGGTTGTGGGAGCCCCAGGGGACATGCAGGTTGTGGCAGCCCCAGGGGACATACAGGTTGTGGGAGCCCCAGGGGACATACAGGTTGTGGGAGCCCCAGGGGACATGCAGGTTGTGGCAGCCCCAGGGGACATACAGGTTGTGGGAGCCCCAGGGGACATACAGGTTGTGGGAGCCCCAGGGGACATGCAGGTTGTGAGAGCCCCAGGGGACATACAGGTTGTGGGAGCCCCAGGGGACATGCAGGTTGTGAGAGCCCCAGGGGACATGCAGGTTGTGAGAGCCCCTGTGGTCGGGGTGCTTAGTTATAACAGGTCAGGACACAACATAACCCGAGGTTAGAGAACTCTGTAAACAGGAAATTTAACTTTTTGTCATGGCTTGTCTCGTATTAGTAATGTTAAACATTAGAATTTTGGGCTATTACAGTTTAGGTATAGTTCGGAGCGTGGGAGGTACAGTTTCGAGCGTGGAGGTACAGTTTGGAGCGTGGGAGGTACAGTTTCGAGCGTGGAGGTACAGTTTGGAGCGTGGAGGTACAGTTTGGAGCGTGGGAGGTACAGTTCGGAGCGTGGGAGGTACAGTTTGGAGCGTGGGAGGTACAGTTTGGAGCGTGGAGGTAGAGTTTGGAGCGTGGGAGGTACAGTTTGGAGCGTGGGAGGTACAGTTTGGAGCGTGGGAGGTACAGTTTGGAGCGTGGGAGGTACAGTTTGGAGCGTGGAGGGTACAGTTTGGAGCGTGGAGGTACAGTTTGGAGCGTGGGAGGTACAGTTTGGAGCGTGGGAGGTACAGTTTGGAGCGTGGAGGTACAGTTTGGAGCGTGGAGGTACAGTTTGGAGCGTGGGAGGTACAGTTTGGAGCGTGGGAGGTACAGTTCGGAGCGTGGAGGTACAGTTTGGAGCGTGGAGGTACAGTTCGGAGCGTGGGAGGTACAGTTTGGAGCGTGGAGGTACAGTTCGGAGCGTGGAGGTACAGTTTGGAGCGTGGAGGTACAGTTCGGAGCGTGGGAGGTACAGTTTGGAGCGTGGAGGTACAGTTCGGAGCGTGGAGGTACAGTTTGGAGCGTGGGAGGTACAGTTTGGAGCGTGGGAGGTACAGTTCGGAGCGTGGAGGTACAGTTCGGAGCGTGGAGGTACAGCTTGGAGCGTGGAGGCGGACTTGCCCTTCAGCAACTCCCCACAAACGGGCCAGCGCCCAAAAATCAATAGTGACAGCCTCGTGATGTTCACTAATGGTTCGCCAATATTTATGGAAAAATATCAACCTTGCCTACATTAAGTCGGCATCATTTCATCTTCACATTTGCATACACCCACAAGCTGGTGGATCCTGGTGGAGCTCCACCATACACCCACAAGCTGGTGGATCCTGGTGGAGCCCCACCATACACCCACAAGCTGGTGGATCCTGGTGGAGCTCCGCCATACACCCACAAGCTGGTGGATCCCACCATACACCCACAAGCTGGTGGATCCTGGTGGAGCTCCGCCATACACCCACAAGCTGGTGGATCCCACCATACACCCACAAGCTGGTGGATCATGGTGGAGCCCCACCATACACCCACAAGCTGGTGGATCCCACCATACACCCACAAGCTGGTGGATCCCACCATACACCCACAAGCTGGTGGATCCTGGTGGAGCTCCGCCATACACCCACAAGCTGGTGGATCCTGGTGGAGCTCCGCCATACACCCACAAGCTGGTGGAGCCCACCATACACCCACAAGGTGTATAGATACTGGTGGAGCCCACCATACACCCACAAGGTGTATAGATCCTGGTGGAGCCCACCATACACCCACAAGGTGTATAGGTCCTGGTGGAGCCCGCCATACACCCACAAGGTGTATAGATCCTGGTGGAGCCCACCATACACCCACAAGGTGTATAGATCCTGGTGGAGCTCCGCCATACACCCACAAGGTGTATAGATCCTGGTGGAGCCCCACCATACACCCACAAGGTGTATAGGTCCTGGTGGAGCTCCGCCATACACCCACAAGGTGTATAGATCCTGGTGGAGCTCCGCCATACACCCACAAGGTGTATAGATCCTGGTGGAGCCCCACCATACACACACAAGGTGTATAGATCCTGGTGGAGCCCACCATACACCCACAAGGTGTATAGGTCCTGGTGGAGCTCCGCCATACACCCACAAGGTGTATAGATCCTGGTGGAGCCCCACCATACACCCACAAGGTGTATAGGTCCTGGTGGAGCTCCGCCATACACCCACAAGGTGTATAGGTCCTGGTGGAGCCCACCATACACCCACAAGGTGTATAGGTCCTGGTGGAGCTCCGCCATACACCCACAAGGTGTATAGGTCCTGGTGGAGCCCACCATACACCCACAAGGTGTATAGGTCCTGGTGGAGCTCCGCCATACACCCACAAGGTGTATAGGTCCTGGTGGAGCTCCGCCATACACCCACAAGGTGTATAGGTCCTGGTGGAGCCCACCATACACCCACAAGGTGTATAGGTCCTGGTGGAGCTCCGCCATACACCCACAAGGTGTATAGGTCCTGGTGGAGCTCCGCCATACACCCACAAGGTGTATAGGTCCTGGTGGAGCCCACCATACACCCACAAGGTGTATAGGTCCTGGTGGAGCTCCGCCATACACCCACAAGGTGTATAGGTCCTGGTGGAGCTCCGCCATACACCCACAAGGTGTATAGGTCCTGGTGGAGCCCACCATACACCCACAAGGTGTATAGGTCCTGGTGGAGCTCCGCCATACACCCACAAGGTGTATAGGTCCTGGTGGAGCTCCGCCATACACCCACAAGGTATATAGATCCTGGTGGAGCCCCACCATACACCCACAAGGTGTATAGATCCTGGTGGAGCCCACCATACACCCACAAGGTGTATAGATCCTGGTGGAGCCCACCATACACCCACAAGGTGTATAGGTCCTGGTGGAGCTCCGCCATACACCCACAAGGTGTATAGGTCCTGGTGGAGCCCACCATACACCCCACAAGGTGTATAGATCCTGGTGGAGCCCACCATACACCCACAAGGTGTATAGGTCCTGGTGGAGCTCCGCCATACACCCACAAGGTGTATAGATCCTGGTGGAGCCCACCATACACCCACAAGGTGTATAGGTCCTGGTGGAGCTCCGCCATACACCCACAAGGTGTATAGGTCCTGGTGGAGCCCACCATACACCCACAAGGTGTATAGGTCCTGGTGGAGCCCACCATACACCCACAAGGTGTATAGATCCTGGTGGAGCCCCACCATACACCCACAAGGTGTATAGGTCCTGGTGGAGCCCACCATACACCCACAAGGTGTATAGGTCCTGGTGGAGCTCCGCCATACACCCACAAGGTGTATAGGTCCTGGTGGAGCCCACCATACACCCACAAGGTGTATAGGTCCTGGTGGAGCTCCGCCATACACCCACAAGGTGTATAGGTCCTGGTGGAGCCCACCATACACCCACAAGGTGTATAGGTCCTGGTGGAGCCCACCATACACCCACAAGGTGTATAGGTCCTGGTGGAGCTCCGCCATACACCCACAAGGTGTATAGGTCCTGGTGGAGCCCACCATACACCCACAAGGTGTATAGGTCCTGGTGGAGCTCCGCCATACACCCACAAGGTGTATAGGTCCTGGTGGACCATACGAAGCCTCTTTATCATTATTGTTAACATATTTAAGTTTTACAGTACCGTACAACCCCTCCCCCCTCCCTTCGTACACTCCCTCCCTCCCTTCGTACACTCCCTCCCTCCCTTCGTACACTCCCTCCCTCCCTTCGTACACTCCCTCCCTCCCTTCGTACACTCCCTCCCTCCCTTCGTACACTCCCTCCCTCCCTTCGTACACTCCCTCCCTCCCTTCGTACACTCCCTCCCTCCCTTCGTACACTCCCTCCCTCCCTTCGTACACTCCCTCCCTCCCTTCGTACACTCCCCCCCTCCCTTCGTACACTCCCTCCCTCCCTTCGTACACTCCCTCCCTCCCTTCGTACACTCCCTCCCTCCCTTCGTACACTCCCTCCCTCCCTTCGTACACTCCCTCCCTCCCTTCGTACACTCCCTCCCTCCCTTCGTACACTCCCTCCCTCCCTTCGTACACTCCCTCCCTCCCTTCGTACACTCCCCCCCTCCCTTCGTATACTCCCTCCCTCCCTTCGTACACTCCCTCCCTCCCTTCGTACACTCCCTCCCTCCCTTCGTACACTCCCTCCCTCCCTTCGTACACTCCCTCCCTCCCTTCGTACACTCCCTCCCTCCCTTCGTACACTCCCTCCCTCCCTTCGTACACTCCCTCCCTCCCTTCGTACACTCCCTCCCTCCCTTCGTACACTCCCTCCCTCCCTTCGTACACTCCCTCACTTGCCTTGCTCTCTCCCTCCCTTGATCAATATATTTATCCATCTGTCAGGCACCGCGTCTCTCTCTCCCCTCCACGCTCCCTCCCTCTCCCTCTCTCTCCCCTCCACGCTCCCTCCCTCTCCCTCTCTCTTCCCTCCACGCTCCCTCCCTCACTCTCCCCTCCACGCTCCCTCCCTCTCTCTTCCCTCCACGCTCCCTCCCAGACTCTCCCCTCCACGCTCCCTCCCTCTCTCTCCCCTCCACGCTCCCTCCCTCACTCTTCCCTCCACGCTCCCTCCCTCTCTCTTCCCTCCACGCTCCCTCCCTCACTCTCCCCTCCACGCTCCCTCCCTCTCTCTCCCCTCCACGCTCCCTCCCTCTCCCTCTCTCTCCCCTCCACGCTCCCTCCCTCTCTCTTCCCTCCACGCTCTCTCCCTCTCTTCCCTCCACGCTCCCTCCCTCTCTCTCCCCTCCACGCTCCCTCCCTCTCTCTCCCCTCCACGCTCCCTCCCTCTCTCTTCCCTCCACGCTCTCTCCCTCTCTTCCCTCCACGCTCCCTCCCTCTCTCTTCCCTCCACGCTCTCTCCCTCTCTCCCCTCCACGCTCCCTCCCTCTCTCTCCCCTCCACGCTCCCTCCCTCTCCCTCTCTCTCCCCTCCACGCTCCCTCCCTCTCTCTTCCCTCCACGCTCTCTCCCTCTCTCCCCTCCACGCTCCCTCCCTCTCTCTCCCCTCCACGCTCCCTCCCTCTCTCTCCCCTCCACGCTCCCTCCCTCTCTCTCCCCCCACGCTCCCTCCCTCTCTCTCCCCCTCCACGCTCCCTCCCTCTCTCTCCCCTCCACGCTCCCTCCCTCTCTCTCCCCTCCACGCTCCCTCCCTCTCTCTCCCCTCCACGCTCCCTCCCTCTCTCCCCTCCACGCTCCCTCCCTCTCTCTCCCCTCCACGCTCCCTCCCTCTCTCTCCCCTCCACGCTCCCTCCCTCTCTCTCCCCTCCACGCTCCCTCCCTCTCTCTCCCCTCCACGCTCCCTCCCTCTCTCTCCCCTCCACGCTCCCTCCCTCTCTTTACAACACTTTCAATAACTTTTTAATCATATTGTCTTTTTCCCGTCTATCTTATCTCCGCTAATCTCCATCCTGCCTGGCCCCCACTGTGCTCATCTCTATATATGAAGATCTATATATGTATAAGACCATAAATACAGTGTGAAAATGAACTTTGGAGAGTTAATTTTTCAACTACCCTCGACAGTGAAGAAAAATAATGAGAGGATTCGTGTTAGAATCATTACCCTTTCGGTCATATTCAAGAACATATACATATGTATATACGCATGTATGATCAGCCACTTGTGGATGTGTTAAAAAACAAATTTTCGTACATGACTGTCAAGCTGATTAGGAGAAACCTTTGTCACAATATTAACATGTATATTAACTCTATATTAACAATGCTAACGGTGAAGGGAGTGATGTGTGTTAACAACGCTGACGTTGGTGGTGTTAACGGAGGTAATGGGCTGAAGGGGCAGGGGCCAGATTCACGAAGCAGTTACGCAAGCACTTACGAACCTCTTCATCTTTTCTCAATCTTTGGCGGCTTTGTTTACAATTATTAAACAGTTAATGAGCTCGGAAGCACCAGGAGGCTGTTTATAACAATAACAACAGTTGATTGGCAAGTTTTCATGCTTGTAAACTGTTTAATAAATGTAACCAAAGTCGTCAAAGGTTGAGGAAAGATGGACACGTTCGTAAGTACTTGCGTAACTGCTTCGTGAATCTGACCCCAGGTGCGTAAGTGCTTGCGTAACTGCTTCGTGAATCTGGCCCCAGGTTCGTAAGTGCTTGCGTAACTGCTTCGTGAATCTGGCCCCAGCAATGATAACGTTGATAAGGGTGATAATAATATAGGTGTTTGTGATCAATACTAATGGTCGTAATCTATCATATGTTCCAGAGACTGGTTGTAGTTTATTGAGATATAAACAAAAGAAAAATGGCAACAACATCTTCTTGAGGTTATCTTGAGATGATTTCGGGGCTTTAGTGTCCCCGCGGCCCGGTCCTCGGCCAGGCCTCCACCCCCAGGAAGCAACCCGTGACAGCTGACTATCACCCAGGTACCTATTTTACTGCTAGGTAACAGGGGCATAGGGTGAAACTCTGCCCATTGTTTCTCGCCGGCCTCGGGATCGACCCCGGGACCACAGGATCACAAGCCCAGCATGCTGTCCGCTCGGCCGTCCGGCTCCCCAACAATAGTAATAGTAGTAGTAACAATAGTACCATTGTTTAATAATAGTACCATTAGCGACCATTGTTTGGATTTTAATCATACGATGGATTTAAATAATAACAGAACTGTATACAACTGCTCAAATGCCAAAGAGAGGCGCCTAACAGGAAGGGAACTATCAGGGGGAAAGCGCCAAGCCATTACGACTATATAGCACTGGGAAGGGTCAGGATAACGATTTGGGATGGGACGAGGGAAAGGAATGGTGCCCAACCACTTGTGGACGGTCGGGGATTGAACGCCGACCTGCATGAAGCGAGACCGTCGCTCTACCGTCCAGCCTAACAGGAGTAATTATAGATTCTATAGACACAGTCAAGAGCAATAATTTTTTTAAAAAGTAGGTCTGATTAACCGTAAACTTATTCTTAAGGAAATTAACTATTCTCAGTACAGATGTTGTGGTGTCCTGAGTAGGGATAATGAGGCCTCGAACCCCGGCCCATTTTTTGGAGACTCCGACATCCTTGGCTACATAATCACAACGTCCTCGTCTACAGATGGACGCCGAGTGGGGCTCTCTGATTTATAAACGCAAACTCCTACAATCTTGTTCACACGTCTCCTGTGCCAGGTAAGTCCACTACGGGCTCGCCATAGCCCGTGCTACTTGCCCGGCACAGGAGCGGGGTAAGTCCACTACGGGCTCACCATAGCCCGTGCAACTGGTAACTTTTGATTCAGAGTAGCTGAATCTAGAACAATCTAAAATCTAAATCTAACAATCTAAAATCTAGTTCAGAACTTTGTATACAACACCTCAAGAAAGGATGTAAATTACATCCGAAAATTTGGTTTTTAATACATTTATACATATATATCGGGTCTTTCTTTCACTTTCATTCAATCAGTTGTACAGTGTAGTGGCAATGCAGTAGTGCCACTACATTGCCACAAAGTGAACAAGAGAATATACCCACGGAATATAACCTACAACTCCAGAATATAACCAGATCAGCCCTCGCATACTCTCTCTCGAGGGCGCATAACTACCTCAAGAATATATATAGATTCCAATATTTTGTCAGACTTCCGGAAAGTTGGAGTTTTAAGGCTAAAACAGGTAAAGTCTAATGAGCGGAGGATGGGAAGGGATTTTCTCAAAGCTGCGCCAGCATACAGGCTTCCTGGGAACGCCAGCATACAGGCTTCCTGGGAACGCCAGCATACAGGCTTCCTGGGAACGCCAGCATACAGGCTTCCTGGGAACGCCAGCATACAGGCTTCCTGGGAACGCCAGCATACAGGCTTCCTGGGAACGCCAGCATACAGGCTTCCTGGGAACGCCAGCATACAGGCTTCCTGGGAACGCCAGCATACAGGCTTCCTGGGAACGCCAGCATACAGGTTTCCTGGGAACGCCAGCATACAGGCTTCCTGGGAACGCCAGCATACAAGCTTCCTGGGAACGCCAGCATACAGGCTTCCTGGGAACGCCAGCATACAGGCTTCCTGGGAACGCCAGCATACAGGCTTCCTGGGAACGCCAGCATACAGGCTTCCTGGGAACGCCAGCATACAGGCTTCCTGGGAACGCCAGCATACAGGCTTCCTGGGAACGCCAGCATACAAGCTTCCTGGGAACGCCAGCATACAAGCTTCCTGGGAACGCCAGCATACAAGCTTCCTGGGAACGCCAGCATACAGGCTTCCTGGGAACGCCAGCATACAGGCTTCCTGGGAACGCCAGCATACAAGCTTCCTGGGAACGCCAGCATACACGCTTCCAGGGAACGCCAGCATACATGCTTCCTGGGAACGCCAGCATACACGCTTCCAGGGAACGCCAGCATACAAGCTTCCAGGGAACGCCAGCATACAGGCTTCCAGGGAACGCCAGCATACAGGCTTCCTGGGAACGCCAGCATACAAGCTTCCAGGGAACGCCAGCATACACGCTTCCAGGGAACGCCAGCATACACGCTTCCAGGGAACGCCAGCATACACGCTTCCAGGGAACGCCAGCATACACGCTTCCTGGGAACGCCAGCATACACGCTTCCAGGGAACGCCAGCATACACGCTTCCAGGGAACGCCAGCATACACGCTTCCTGGGAACGCCAGCATACACGCTTCCAGGGAACGCCAGCATACACGCTTCCAGGGAACGCCAGCATACACGCTTCCAGGGAACGCCAGCATACAAGCTTCCTGGGAACGCCAGCATACAAGCTTCCAGGGAACGCGAGCATACACGCTTCCAGGGAACGCCAGCATACAAGCTTCCAGGGAACGCCAGCATACACACTTCCAGGGAACGCCAGCATACACGCTTCCAGGGAACGCCAGCATACACGCTTCCAGGGAACGCCAGCATACAAGCTTCCAGGGAACGCCAGCATACACGCTTCCAGGGAACGCCAGCATACACGCTTCCTGGGAACGCCAGCATACACGCTTCCAGGGAACGCCAGCATACACGCTTCCAGGGAACGCCAGCATACACGCTTCCTGGGAACGCCAGCATACACGCTTCCAGGGAACGCCAGCATACAAGCTTCCAGGGAACGCCAGCATACACGCTTCCAGGGAACGCCAGCATACACGCTTCCAGGGAACGCCAGCATACACGCTTCCAGGGAACGCCAGCATACACGCTTCCTGGGAACGCCAGCATACACGCTTCCAGGGAACGCCAGCATACACGCTTCCAGGGAACGCCAGCATACACGCTTCCTGGGAACGCCAGCATACACGCTTCCAGGGAACGCCAGCATACACGCTTCCAGGGAACGCCAGCATACACGCTTCCAGGGAACGCCAGCATACAAGCTTCCTGGGAACGCCAGCATACAAGCTTCCAGGGAACGCGAGCATACACGCTTCCAGGGAACGCCAGCATACAAGCTTCCAGGGAACGCCAGCATACACACTTCCAGGGAACGCCAGCATACACGCTTCCAGGGAACGCCAGCATACACGCTTCCAGGGAACGCCAGCATACAAGCTTCCAGGGAACGCCAGCATACACGCTTCCAGGGAACGCCAGCATACACGCTTCCTGGGAACGCCAGCATACACGCTTCCAGGGAACGCCAGCATACACGCTTCCAGGGAACGCCAGCATACACGCTTCCTGGGAACGCCAGCATACACGCTTCCAGGGAACGCCAGCATACAAGCTTCCAGGGAACGCCAGCATACACGCTTCCAGGGAACGCCAGCATACACGCTTCCAGGGAACGCCAGCATACACGCTTCCTGGGAACGCCAGCATACACGCTTCCAGGGAACGCCAGCATACACGCTTCCAGGGAACGCCAGCATACACGCTTCCTGGGAACGCCAGCATACACGCTTCCAGGGAACGCCAGCATACACGCTTCCAGGGAACGCCAGCATACACGCTTCCAGGGAACGCCAGCATACACGCTTCCAGGGAACGCCAGCATACACGCTTCCAGGGAACGCCAGCATACACGCTTCCAGGGAACGCCAGCATACACGCTTCCTGGGAACGCCAGCATACACGCTTCCAGGGAACGCCAGCATACACGCTTCCAGGGAACGCCAGCATACAAGCTTCCAGGGAACGCCAGCATACAAGCTTCCTGGGAACGCCAGCATACAAGCTTCCAGGGAACGCGAGCATACACGCTTCCAGGGAACGCCAGCATACAAGCTTCCAGGGAACGCCAGCATACACGCTTCCAGGGAACGCCAGCATACACGCTTCCAGGGAACGCCAGCATACACGCTTCCAGGGAACGCCAGCATACAAGCTTCCAGGGAACGCCAGCATACAAGCTTCCTGGGAACGCCAGCATACAAGCTTCCAGGGAACGCGAGCATACACGCTTCCAGGGAACGCCAGCATACAAGCTTCCAGGGAACGCCAGCATACACGCTTCCAGGGAACGCCAGCATACACGCTTCCAGGGAACGCCAGCATACACGCTTCCAGGGAACGCCAGCATACACGCTTCCAGGGAACGCCAGCATACACGCTTCCAGGGAACGCCAGCATACACGCTTCCTGGGAACGCCAGCATACACGCTTCCAGGGAACGCCAGCATACACGCTTCCAGGGAACGCCAGCATACAAGCTTCCAGGGAACGCCAGCATACAAGCTTCCTGGGAACGCCAGCATACAAGCTTCCAGGGAACGCCAGCATACAAGCTTCCAGGGAACGCGAGCATACACACTTCCAGGGAACGCCAGCATACAAGCTTCCAGGGAACGCCAGCATACACGCTTCCAGGGAACGCCAGCATACACGCTTCCAGGGAACGCCAGCATACACGCTTCCAGGGAACGCCAGCATACAAGCTTCCAGGGAACGCCAGCATACACGCTTCCAGGGAACGCCAGCATACACGCTTCCTGGGAACGGGAACGCCAGCATACACGCTTCCAGGGAACGCCAGCATACACGCTTCCAGGGAACGCCAGCATACACGCTTCCTGGGAACGGGAACGCCAGCATACACGCTTCCAGGGAACGCCAGCATACACGCTTCCTGGGAACGCCAGCATACACGCTTCCAGGGAACGCCAGCATACACGCTTCCAGGGAACGCCAGCATACACGCTTCCAGGGAACGCCAGCATACACGCTTCCAGGGAACGCCAGCATACACGCTTCCAGGGAACGCCAGCATACACGCTTCCAGGGAACGCCAGCATACACGCTTCCAGGGAACGCCAGCATACACGCTTCCAGGGAACGCCAGCATACACGCTTCCAGGGAACGCCAGCATACAAGCTTCCAGGGAACGCCAGCATACAAGCTTCCAGGGAACGCCAGCATACAAGCTTCCAGGGAACGCCAGCATACACGCTTCCAGGGAACGCCAGCATACACGCTTCCAGGGAACGCCAGCATACACGCTTCCAGGGAACGCCAGCATACACGCTTCCAGGGAACGCCAGCATACACGCTTCCAGGGAACGCCAGCATACACGCTTCCAGGGAACGCCAGCATACAAGCTTCCAGGGAACGCCAGCATACACGCTTCCAGGGAACGCCAGCATACACGCTTCCAGGGAACGCCAGCATACACGCTTCCAGGGAACGCCAGCATACACGCTTCCAGGGAACGCCAGCATACACGCTTCCAGGGAACGCCAGCATACACGCTTCCAGGGAACGCCAGCATACACGCTTCCAGGGAACGCCAGCATACACGCTTCCAGGGAACGCCAGCATACACGCTTCCAGGGAACGCCAGCATACACGCTTCCTGGGAACGCCAGCATACACGCTTCCAGGGAACGCCAGCATACACGCTTCCAGGGAACGCCAGCATACACGCTTCCAGGGAACGCCAGCATACACGCTTCCAGGGAACGCCAGCATACACGCTTCCAGGGAACGCCAGCATACACGCTTC
>NC_059660.1:4805672-4823172 GCF_020424385.1 Procambarus clarkii | reverse complement strand
TAACGTGGCTGAAATATGTTGACCAGACCATACACTAGAAAGTGAAGGGACGACGACGTTTCGGTCCGACCTGGACCATTCTCAAGTCGATTGTGGCAATCAACTTGAGAATGGTCCAGGACGGACCGAAACGTCGTCGTCCCTTCACTTTATAGTGTGTGGTCAGGTCAACATATTCCAAAACTGTCATAGTAGCATGACGAGGCCAAGAACAATCGGTCCTAGAAATCAGTCACATGAGTGATGACGGACTGGAATCGGTCCATAAACTGTGGGACCTAGATACTATCAGAATTCTTCCTGAGCAACCAAGCCCAGATGATACTTGGACAGTATTGAGTGAGATTACCATGGAAAACCAGTCACAAAATCTTACCCACAAATTACAATACGGGTTTAAGCCAACTTAAGGCACAAATTACCAAACTTAGGAAAAGACCAAAACATTAAAGTTGTACATGAAATTAATATCCAGGAACTAGCTATTAATTTCATAGAGGTAGCACCTAATGACAACATAAAATTAGGTCATTAGATAATCTCACCAAGCCGTTGCTAATCAATTCCTAACTACTCCTTATATTGAGGTTATATTGAGATGATTTCGGGGCTTTTAGTGTCCCCGCGGCCCGGTCCTCAACCAGGCCTCCACCCCCAGGAAGCAGCCTGTGACAGCTGACTAACACCCAGGTACCTATTTTACTGCTAGGTAACAGGGGCATAGGGTGAAAGAAACTCTGCCCATTGTTTCTCGCCGGCGCCCGGGATCGAACCCGGGACCACAGGATCACAAGTCCCGCGTGCTGTCCGCTCGGCCGACCGGCTCTCCTTGAGATTGTTTTTAACTGTAGTGCTACACAATACTCACAAGCAGCATGTCTTAGTGATTGTTTACAAACAGGTCCAAGCTTAACACACAAACTGCATGACGTACTGCTGAAGTTTGGGGTGAATAAATTTGTCTATACAGCAGACATCACTGAAGCCTTCTTAAGAGAAGGATTACAGGAACTTCACAAACTTGTTGTGGGTTGAAAATCCAGAAGACGATGAAAGTTGGATAGTGACTTATCATTTTACAAGTTTACTCTTCGGAGCAACATCAAGTCCATATTTACTACAAGCAACATTGGACATTTAAAAAACACAGATAGTCCCAGTGAAGAGCAGAGGTGCCATAGGCACAATCAGAGAACACTGTATAAACATCAGAGGTCCAGTGAAGAGCAGAGGTGCCATAGGCACAATCAGAGAACACTGTATAAACATCAGAGGTCCAGTGAAGAGCAGAGGTACCATAGGCACAATCAGAGAACACTGTATAAACATCAGAGGTCCAGTGAAGAGCAGAGGTGCCATAGGCACAATCAGAGAACACTGTATAAACATCAGAGGTCCGCGGTTGTTCAACGTCCTCCCAGCGAGCATCAGAAATATTGCCGGAACAACCGTGGACATCTTCAAGAGGAAACTGGACGGTTTTCTAAGAGAAGTGCCGGGGCTGTGGTGGGTATGTGGGCCTGCGGGCCGCTCCAAGCAACAGCCTGGTGGACCAAACTCTCACAAGTCGAGCCTGGCCTCGGGCCGGGCTTGGGGAGTAGAAGAACTCCCAGAACCCCATCAACCAGGTATCAAGCAGTCCCAACAAGGCTGAAATCAGCCAAAATCTCTATGTAGATAATTTCCAAAGGAGAGATAACAGTGAAACCAAGCTGTTATAAATTTACAGAGAGGCTAATCATGAACTTAAAGGAGCTAATATGCCATTAGTCAACGGCTTCCAACAATGAAGCATTACAAAAAAATTCAGAGGAATTACCCAGATTATCTCATACCTCAGAAGCTTAAGGTATTGGGTGTTGGATAGACTATCTCCTCTGATATTATAACAGTAAAGTCAGGGCCTAAGTTAAGTGAGAGCCGGTCGGCCGAGCGGAGAGCACACTGGACTTGTGATCCTGTGGTCCTGGGTTCGATTCCAGGACCACAGGACCAACACTAACCACAACATCACCAGCCACACTAACCACAGCATCACCAGTAACACTAACCACAGCATCACCAGCCACACTAACCACAGCATCACCAGCAACACTAACCACAGCATCAGCAGCAACACTAACCACAGCATCACCAGCAACACTAACCACAGCATCACCAGCAACACTAACCACAGCATCACCAGCAACACTAACCACAGCATCACCAGCAACACTAACCACAGCATCACCAGTAACACTAACCACAGCATCACCAGCAACACTAACCACAGCATCACCAGCAACACTAACCACAGCATCACCAGCCACATTAACCACAGCATCACCAGTAACACTAACCACAGCATCACCAGCAACACTAACCACAGCATCACCAGCAACACTAACCACAGCATCACCAGCCACACTAACCACAGCATCACCAGCAACACTAACCACAGCACCACCAGCAACACTAACCACAGCATCATCAGCAACACCAACCACAGCATCACCAGTAACACTAACCACAGCATCACCAGCAACACTAACCACAGCATCACCAGCAACACTAACCACAGCATCACCAGCCACACTAACCACAGCATCACCAGCAACACTAACCACAGCATCACCAGCAACACTAACCACAGCATCACCAGCAACACCAACCACAGCATCACCAGCAACACTAACCACAGCATCACCAGCAACACTAACCACAGCATCATCAGCAACACTAACCACAGCATCACCAGCAACACTAACCACAGCATCACCAGCAACACTAACCACAGCATCACCAGCAACACTAACCACAGCATCATCAGCAACACTAACCACAGCATCACCAGCAACACTAACCACAGCATCACCTGCAACACTAACCACAGCATCACCAGCCACACTAACCACAGCATCACCAGCAACACTAACCACAGCATCTAACCACAGCATCACCAGCCACACTAACCACAGCATCACCACACTAACCACAGCATCACCAGCAACACTAATCACAGCATCATCAGCAACACTAACCACAGCATCATCAGCAACACTAACCACAGCATCACCAGTAACACTAACCACAGCATCACCAGCCACACTAACCACAGCATCACCAGCAACACTAACCACAGCATCACCAGCAACACTAACCACAGCATCACCAGCAACACTAACCACAGCATCACCAGCAACACTAACCACAGCATCACCAGCCACACTAACCACAGCATCACCAGCCACACTAACCACAGCATCATCAGCAACACTAACCACAGCATCACCAGTAACACTAACCACAGCATCACCAGCCACACTAACCACAGCATCACCACACTAACCACAGCATCACCAGCAACACTAACCACAGCATCATCAGCAACACTAACCACAGCATCATCAGCAACACTAACCACAGCAACACCAGTAACACTAACCACAGCATCACCAAACACACTAACCACAGCATCACCAGCAACACTAACCACAGCATCACCAGCAACACTAACCACAGCATCACCAGCAACACTAACCACAGCATCACCAGCCACACTAACCACAGCATCACCAGCCACACTAACCACAGCATCACCAGCCACACTAACCACAGCATCACCAGCCACACTAACCACAGCATCATCAGCAACACTAACCACAGCATCACCAGCAACACTAACCACAGCATCACCAGCAACACTAACCACAGCATCACCAGCAACACTAACCACAGCATCACCAGCAACACTAACCACAGCATCACCAGCAACACTAACCACAGCATCACCAGCAACACTAACCACAGCATCACCAGCAACACTAACCACAGCATCACCAGCACCACTAACCACAGCATCACCAGCCACACTAATCACAGCATCACCAGCAACACTAACCACAGCATCATCAGCAACACTAACCACAGCATCACCAGCAACACTAACCACAGCATCACCAGCAACACTAACCACAGCATCACCAGCCACACTAACCACAGCATCACCAGCCACACTAACCACAGCATCACCAGCCACACTAACCACAGCATCACCAGTAACACTAACCACAGCATCACCAGCAACACTAACCACAGCATCATCAGCAACACTAACCACACCATCACCAGCCACAGCACCACCAGCTACAGCATAACCAGCCACAGCACCACCAGCCACAGCATCACCAGCCACAGCACCACCAGCCACAGCACCACCAGCCACAGCACCACCAGCCACAGCACCACCAGCCATAGCACCACCAGCTACAGCATCACCAGCCACAGCACCACCAGCCACAGCATCACCAGCCACAGCACCACCAGCCACAGCATCACAAGCCACAGAATCACCAGCCACAGCACCACCAGCCACAGCACCACCAGCCACAGCACCACCAGCCACAGCATCACCAGCCACAGCACCACCAGCTACAGCATCACCAGCCACAGCACCACCAGCCACAGCATCACCAGCCACAGCACCACCAGCCACAGCACCACCAGCCACAGCACCACCAGCCACAGCATCACCAGCCACAGCATCACCAGCCACAGCACCACCAGCCACAGCACCACCAGCCACAGCATCACCAGCCACAGCACCACCAGCCACAGCATCACCAGCCACAGCATCACCAGCCACAGCACCACCAGCCACAGCATCACCAGCCACAGCATCACCAGCCACAGCACCACCAGCCATAGCATCACCATCCACAGCATCACCACCCACAGCACCACCAGCCACAGCACCACCAGCCACAGCACCACCAGCCACAGCACCACCAGCCACAGCATCACCAGCCACAGCACCACCAGCCACAGCATCACCAGCCACAGCACCACCAGCCACAGCATCACCAGCCACACCATCACCAGCCACAGCATCACCAGCCACAACACCACCAGCCACAGCATCACCAGCCACAGCATCACCAGCCACAACACCACCAGCCACAGCATCACCAGCCACAGCATCACCAGCCACAGCACCACCAGCCACAGCACCACCACCCACAGCATCACCAGCCACAGCACCACCAGCCACAGCACCACCAGCCACAGCATCACCAGCCACAGCATCACCAGCCACATCACCACCAGCCACAGCACCACCAGCCACAGCATCACCAGACACAGCACCACCACCCACAGCACCACCAGCCACAGCATCACCAGCCACAGCACCACCACCCACAGCATCACCAGCCACAGCACCACCACCCACAGCACCACCAGCCACAGCATCACCAGCCACAGCACCACCAGCCACAGCATCACCAGTCACAGCACCACCACCCACAGCACCACCAGCCACAGCACCACCACCCACAGCATCACCAGCCACAGCACCACCACCCACAGCACCACCAGCCACAGCACCACCAGCCACAGCATCACCAGCCACAGCATCACCAGCCACAGCATCGCCAGCCACAGCACCACCAGCCACAGCATCACCAGCCACAGCACCACCAGCCACAGCATCACCAGCCACAGCATCACCAGGAACAGCACCACCAGCCACAGCATCACCAGCCACAGCACCACCAGCCACAGCATCAGCAGCCACAGCACCACCAGCCACAGCATCACCAGCCACAGCACCACCAGCCACAGCACCACCAGCCACAGCACCACCATCCACAGCACCACCAGCCACAGCATCACCAGCCACAGCACCACCAGCCACAGCACCACCAGCCACAGCATCACCAGCCACAGCACCACCAGCCACAGCACCACCAGCCACAGCACCACCAGCCACAGCATCACCAGCCACAGCATCACCAGCCACAGCATCACCAGCCACAGCACCACCACCCACAGCATCACCACCCACAGCACCACCAGCCACAGCATCACCACCCACAGCACCACCAGCCACAGCATCACCAGCCACAGCACCACCAGCCACAGCACCACCACCCACAGCACCACCACCCACAGCATCACCAGCCACAGCACCACCAGCCACAGCATCACCAGCCACAGCACCACCACCCACAGCATCACCAGCCACAGCATCACTACCCACAGCATCACCAGCCACAGCACCACCAGCCACAGCACCACCAGCCACAGCATCACCAGCCACAGCATCACCAGCCACAGCACCACCAGCCACAGCACCACCAGCCACAGCATCACCAGACACAGCACCACCACCCACAGCACCACCAGCCACAGCATCACCAGCCACAGCACCACCACCCACAGCATCACCAGCCACAGCACCACCACCCACAGCACCACCAGCCACAGCATCACCAGCCACAGCACCACCACCCACAGCATCACCAGTCACAGCACCACCAGCCACAGCACCACCAGCCACAGCATCACCAGCCACAGCACCACCAGCCACAGCATCACCATCCACAGCATCACCAGCCACAGCACCACCAGCCACAGCATCACCAGCCACAGCATCACCAGCCACAGCATCACCAGCCACAGCACCACCACCCACAGCATCACCACCCACAGCACCACCAGCCACAGCATCACCACCCACAGCACCACCAGCCACAGCATCACCAGCCACAGCACCACCAGCCACAGCACCACCACCCACAACATCACCAGCCACAGCACCACCACCCACAGCATCACCAGCCACAGCATCACTACCCACAGCACCACCAGCCACAGCACCACCAGCCACAGCATCACCAGCCACAGCATCACTACCCACAGCACCACCAGCCACAGCACCACCAGCCACAGCACCACCAGCCACAGCATCACCAGCCACAGCATCACCAGCCACAGCACCACCAGCCACAGCACCACCAGCCACAGCACCACCAGCCACAGCACCACCAGCCACAGCACCACCAGCCACAGCATCACCAGCCACAGCATCACCAGCCACAGCATCACCAGCCACAGCACCACCACCCACAGCATCACCACCCACAGCACCACCAGCCACAGCATCACCACCCACAGCACCACCAGCCACAGCATCACCAGCCACAGCACCACCAGCCACAGCACCACCACCCACAGCACCACCAGCCACAGCATCACCAGCCACAGCACCACCACCCACAGCATCACCAGCCACAACATCACTACCCACAGCACCACCAGCCACAGCACCACCAGCCACAGCACCACCAGCCACAGCATCACCAGCCACAGCATCACTACCCACAGCACCACCAGCCACAGCACCACCAGCCACAGCACCACCAGCCACAGCATCACCAGCCACAGCACCACCAGCCACAGCACCACCAGCCACAGCATCACCAGCCACAGTAACACCAGCCACAGCACCACCAGCCACAGCATCACCAGCCACAGTAACACCAGCCACAGCACCACCAGCCACAGCATCACCAGCCACAGCACCACCAGCCACAGCAACACCAGCCACAGCATCACCAGCCACAGCATCACCAGCCACAGCACCACCACTCACAGCATCACTACCCACAGCACCACCAGCCACAGCACCACCAGCCACAGCACCACCAGCCACAGCACACCAGTCACAGCACCACCAGCCACCAGCCACAGCACCACCAGCCACAGCACCACCAGCCACAGCACCACCAGCCACAGCACCACCAGCCACAGCATCACCAGCCACAGCACCACCAGCCACAGCATCACCAGCCACAGCACCACCAGCCACAGCACCACCAGCCACAGCACCACCAGCCACAGCACCACCAGCCACAGCATCACCAGCCACAGCACCACCAGCCACAGCATCACCAGCCACAGTAACACCAGCCACAGCACCACCAGCCACAGCACACCACCAGCCACAGCACCACCACCCCACAGCACCACCAGCCACAGCACCACCAGCCACAGCATCACCAGCCACAGTAACACCAGCCACAGCACCACCAGCCACAGCACCACCACCCACAGCACCACCAGCCACAGCACCACCAGCCACAGCATCACCAGCCACAGTAACACCAGCCACAGCACCACCAGCCACAGCACCACCACCCACAGCACCACCAGCCACAGCACCACCAGCCACAGCATCACCAGCCACAGCATCACCAAACAAGCCAGAGAGGAGAACGAGGGATTAACAAGAGCAGCGAATTAATGAAATGAACTCCGCCTCGTGTACTGGGTAATGAGTTCCTTCAGCGGAGAGTTCCACTTGGCCCGCGGGCCGGGCTGGCGCAGACACCGGGGCCCGGGCTGGCGCAGACACCGGGGCCCGGGCTGGCGCAGACACCGGGGCCCGGGCTGGCGCAGACACCGGGGCCCGGGCTGGCGCAGACACCGGGGCCCGGGCTGGCGCAGACACCGGGGCCCGGGCTGGCGCAGACACCGGGGCCCGGGCTGGCGCAGACACCGGGGCCCGGGCTGGCGCAGACACCGGGGCCCGGGCTGGCGCAGACACCGGGGCCGGGCTGGCGCAGACACCGGGGCCGGGCTGGCGCAGACACCGGGGCCGGGCTGGCGCAGACACCGAGGCCCGGGCTGGCGCAGACACCGGGGCCCGGGCTGGCGCAGACACCGGGGCCGGGCTGGCGCAGACACCGAGGCCCGGGCTGGCGCAGACACCGGGGCCCGGGCTGGCGCAGACACCGGGGCCCGGGCTGGCGCAGACACCGGGGCCCGGGCTGGCGCAGACACCGGGGCCCGGGCTGGCGCAGACACCGGGGCTGGGCTGGCGCAGACACCGGGGCCGGGCTGGCGCAGACACCGGGGCCGGTCTGGCGCAGACACCGGGGCCGGGCTGGCGCAGACACCGGGCTGGTGGAGTACCAGCAGCCAGTATTATGACAAAAATCAGTACAGGATACAAGTGAGACCAAGTCAGATGACTGTTGCCTGGGGCTTGTAGCCTACTGTTCTGTACCGATGACAACACCAGATATTAGTCTACACATGTTGGTAACCACCCCACACCTGTCACTAGCACATATGTCACGCCACACCTGCCTCCACAAGTGAGAGGAGGCAAGAAGCCCCCAAGCCACTTACCAACAGACTCAACCCTCTGTCATGATGGTTTAAGTCGAAATTCTGACCAGTTTACCAGCTGTGGTGCTGAACGAGGTCGTTCAACCCAAGGTTACTGCTGGGACCATCTTGTTATTATTGTTACAATACACAGGTGGTGCAACCCGTTCTCGCACTTTCGTATAGTCAATATTGACTTATTAAATACGTGCGTATGTGACATACTAAACATACTAGTTTACCTTGAAAAGTTTCATAGAAAACACCGACCTTCCCTAACCTTCTTAGTATGTTAAGATAAGCATCTTATTGCTTCGTAATTACAATTATTACTTAACCTATTATAGGTATAGGTTAAGTAATAATTGTAATTACGAAACAATAAGATGCTTATCTTAACATACTAAGAAGGTTAGGGAAGGTCGGTGTTTTCTATGAAGCTTTTCAAGGTAAACTAAAATATTCACAATAAATTAGTATGTCACATATGCACGTATTTAATAAGTCAATATTGACTGTAAGAAAGTGCGAGAACTGGTTGGGTGGTTACAGGAGCAGGCAACCCGCGACCCCTCACCCTCTTTGATAACAGCATAATATCACGGTAGAGCGACGGTCTCGCTTCATGCAGGTCGGCGTTCAATCCCCGACGGTCCAAGTGGTTGGGCACCATTCATTCCCCATCATCCCATCCCAAATCCTTATCCTGACCCCTTCCAAGCGCTATATAGTCGTAATGGCTTGGCGCTTTCCCCCTTAAAAATTCCCTACACAAATTTAGAGAAGATTCGGAGATATGCCACCAAACTAGTCCCAGAACTGAGAGGTATGAGCTACGAGGAAAGGCTACGGGAGCTAAATCTCACGTCCCTGGAAGACAGGAGTAAAGGGAGACATGATCACCACCTACAAAATGCTCAGGGAATGGACAAGGTGGTATACCCCAAGACAACGTCACAGTGTAACACGAAGCCGTTAGCATCATACACTATAATCTACACTTAAAAGCTGTATTAATCAGTAATTTATAAAATAAATCAGAATTTATAAAATAACTCGAAGGAGAGGTAGAGTGAGTTACCTGTGAAGCAATGGCTACCGCGGCCCCGTGACGGGACGGGCCCCCATGTTCCCGCTGGTGAGGGCCATGTCCTGGGCCCCGTGTTCCTGCTGGTGAGGCCCCGGTCCTGGGCCCCGTGGTCCTGCAGGTGAGGGACTATCCCGAGGGTGACGAGGACGCGGCCACAAGACACACGAGGACAAAAACATCGCGGGGCAGGCGTCGGGGAGGGCAGCTGGGCGCCAAGTGGGCCCAGCGTCACGCCTCAGCCCCGTTCACACCTCTACGAAATATTCTCCTCTCCAACACTGAAGGTATATATTATACCACATGTCTTATTACTTATCCAGAATATTCTTCTCAACACGTCAACAACCATATAGCAGCGAAACTATAGCTCAGTGAATTTTTATTAGATGATATTGTAATCCAGAGCTGCTGATATGGCAACATGGTGTGCATTCATAACTGTCAAAACAATTTTCATGTTAGCGTACGACATCCAGTATATATATATATACTTACTCCAGAAATTACCTCAGTCTATAATATTAATGATTTTATACTGATATACAACATATATCAACGGTGTGTATGTAATGTGATTAAATCAGTGGCGGAGGAGGACGGCTCCGGGCGGCCATCTTTCCCGCCTTCACCTTGTTGCTAGGCTCCCTAGACCGCGCCGCCCTCGCCTCTCACCGGCCTCACCATCAACCCATTTCAGGCACGAACAGTCCTCTAGGTCAGCGAGAGATTATAATACCACTTACGGGGGTTGTCTCCCTCACAGAAGGGGGGGTTGAGGCGTTGTTACCGGGGGTTACAGATGGGGGCGGGGGATACAGTCCCAGGGAAAAAGGGGGATGTAGTGGCTTCGTTATCCTGAACATCAACAGTATACAGCAAGAGCAGCTGGTTTACCGCTTGTAAGGCTACTACAAGACATAGACATTGTCTAATACCTAATTCCCCACTAGTCATCCCTCCAAAAGTCATTCCTCAACCCATTTTCTCTAGACATTATGACCACTTGACATGGGTAACTCTAGTAGAATTAATAAGGTTTTTTCTCTAGCCTCTCTTACAGCCTTGTCAGCACTGTGTTCTCTTCAGCCTTTCTGAGTGTGACTCAGACTTCCTGAGTGTGACTCAGCCTTTCTGAGTGTGACTCAACTGTCCTGAGTGTGACTCAGCCGTCCTGAGTGTGACTCAGCCGTCCTGAGTGTGACTCAGCCGTCCTGAGTGTGACTCAGCCTTCCTGAGTGTGACTCAGCCTTCCTGAGTGTGACTCAACCTTCCTGAGTGTGACTCAGCCTTCCTGAGTGTGACTCAGCCTTTCTGAGTATGACTCAACTGTCCTGAGTGTGACTCAGCCGTCCTGAGTGTGACGGATCTTACAGTCATTAGTGGCTGAGTGGACAGCGCTCGGGATTCGTAGTCCTAAGGTTCCGGGTTCGATCCCCGGCGGAAAGAAATGGGCAGAGTTTTTTCCCCCTGATGCTTCTGTTCACCTAGAAGTAAATAGGCACCGGGGAGGTAGACAGCTGCTCCGAGCTGCTTCCTTGGGATGTGTGACAAACAGGAGGCCTGGTCGAGGACCGGGCCGCGGGGACGCTAAGCCCCGAAATCATCTCAAGATAACCTCAAGGGTTCATAAGAATGGTTCCAGGTTCTTAATGACTCAAGAATGATTCGAAGTTCCTAATGACTCAAGAATGATTCGAAGTTCCTAATGACACAAGAATGATTCGAAGTTCCTAATGACTCAAGAATGATCCGAAGTTCCTAATGACACAAGAATGATCCGAAGTTCCTAATGACACAAGAATGATTCGAAGTTCCTAATAACACAAGAATGATTCGAGGTTCCTAATAACACAAGAATGATTCGAGGTTCCTAATAACACAAGAATGATTCGAGGTTCCTAATGACTCAAGAATGATCCGAAGTTCCTAATGACACAAGAATGATCCGAAGTTCCTAATGACACAAGAATGATTCGAAGTTCCTAATAACACAAGAATGATTCGAGGTTCCTAATAACACAAGAATGATTCGAGGTTCCTAATAACACAAGAATGATTCGAGGTTCCTAATAACACAAGAATGATCCGAAGTTCCTAATAACACAAGAATGATTCGAGGTTCCTAATAACACAAGATTCGAGGTGATGATTCGAGGTTCCTAATAACACAAGAATGATTCGAGGTTCCTAATAACACAAGAATGATTCGAGGTTCCTAATAACACAAGAATGATTCGAGGTTCCTAATAACACAAGAATGATTCGAGGTTCCTAATAACACAAGAATGATTCGAGGTTCCTAATAACACAAGAATGATTCGAGGTTCCTAATAACACAAGAATGATTCGAGGTTCCTAATAACACAAGAATGATTCGAGGTTCCTAATAACACAAGAATGATTCGAGGTTCCTAATAACACAAGAATGATTCGAGGTTCCTAATAACACAAGAATGATTCGAGGTTCCTAATAACACAAGAATGATTCGAGGTTCCTAATAACACAAGAATGATTCGAGGTTCCTAATAACACAAGAATGATTCGAGGTTCCTAATAACACAAGAATGATTCGAGGTTCCTAATAACACAAGAATGATTCGAGGTTCCTAATAACACAAGAATGATTCGAGGTTCCTAATAACACAAGAATGATTCGAGGTTCCTAATAACACAAGAATGATTCGAGGTTCCTAATAACACAAGAATGATTCGAGGTTCCTAATAACACAAGAATGATTCGAGGTTCCTAATAACACAAGAATGATTCGAGGTTCCTAATAACACAAGAATGAGGTTCCTAATAACACAAGAAGAATGATTCGAGGTTCCTAATAACACAAGAATGATTCGAGGTTCCTAATAACACAAGAATGATTCGAGGTTCCTAATAACACAAGAATGATTCGAGGTTCCTAATAACACAAGAATGATTCGAGGTTCCTAATAACACAAGAATGATTCGAGGTTCCTAATAACACAAGAATGATTCGAGGTTCCTAATAACACAAGAATGATTCGAGGTTCCTAATAACACAAGAATGATTCGAGGTTCCTAATAACACAAGAATGATTCGAGGTTCCTAATAACACAAGAATGATTCGAGGTTCCTAATAACACAAGAATGATTCGAGGTTCCTAATAACACAAGAATGATTCGAGGTTCCTAATAACACAAGAATGATTCGAGGTTCCTAATAACACAAGAATGATTCGAGGTTCCTAATAACACAAGAATGATTCGAGGTTCCTAATAACACAAGAATGATTCGAGGTTCCTAATAACACAAGAATGATTCGAGGTTCCTAATAACACAAGAATGATTCGAGGTTCCTAATAACACAAGAATGATTCGAGGTTCCTAATAACACAAGAATGATTCGAGGTTCCTAATAACACAAGAATGATTCGAGGTTCCTAATAACACAAGAATGATTCGAGGTTCCTAATAACACAAGAATGATTCGAGGTTCCTAATAACACAAGAATGATTCGAGGTTCCTAATAACACAAGAATGATTCGAGGTTCCTAATAACACAAGAATGATTCGAGGTTCCTAATAACACAAGAATGATTCGAGGTTCCTAATAACACAAGAATGATTCGAGGTTCCTAATAACACAAGAATGATTCGAGGTTCCTAATAACACAAGAATGATTCGAGGTTCCTAATAACACAAGAATGATTCGAGGTTCCTAATAACACAAGAATGATTCGAGGTTCCTAATAACACAAGAATGATTCGAGGTTCCTAATAACACAAGAATGATTCGAGGTTCCTAATAACACAAGAATGATTCGAGGTTCCTAATAACACAAGAATGATTCGAGGTTCCTAATAACACAAGAATGATTCGAGGTTCCTAATAACACAAGAATGATTCGAGGTTCCTAATAACACAAGAATGATTCGAGGTTCCTAATAACACAAGAATGATTCGAGGTTCCTAATAACACAAGAATGATTCGAGGTTCCTAATAACACAAGAATGATTCGAGGTTCCTAATAACACAAGAATGATTCGAGGTTCCTAATAACACAAGAATGATTCGAGGTTCCTAATAACACAAGAATGATTCGAGGTTCCTAATAACACAAGAATGATTCGAGGTTCCTAATAACACAAGAATGATTCGAGGTTCCTAATAACACAAGAATGATTCGAGGTTCCTAATAACACAAGAATGATTCGAGGTTCCTAATAACACAAGAATGATTCGAGGTTCCTAATAACACAAGAATGATTCGAGGTTCCTAATAACACAAGAATGATTCGAGGTTCCTAATAACACAAGAATGATTCGAGGTTCCTAAATGATTCGAGGTTCCTAATAACACAAGAATGATTCGAGGTTCCTAATAACACAAGAATGATTCGAGGTTCCTAATAACACAAGAATGATTCGAGGTTCCTAATAACACAAGAATGATTCGAGGTTCCTATAACACAAGAATGATTCGAGGTTCCTAATAACACAAGAATGATTCGAGGTTCCTAATAACACAAGAATGATTCGAGGTTCCTAATAACACAAGAATGATTCGAGGTTCCTAATAACACAAGAATGATTCGAGGTTCCTAATAACACAAGAATGATTCGAGGTTCCTAATAACACAAGAATGATTCGAGGTTCCTAATAACACAAGAATGATTCGAGGTTCCTAATAACACAAGAATGATTCGAGGTTCCTAATAACACAAGAATGATTCGAGGTTCCTAATAACACAAGAATGATTCGAGGTTCCTAATAACACAAGAATGATTCGAGGTTCCTAATAACACAAGAATGATTCGAGGTTCCTAATAACACAAGAATGATTCGAGGTTCCTAATAACACAAGAATGATTCGAGGTTCCTAATAACACAAGAATGATTCGAGGTTCCTAATAACACAAGAATGATTCGAGGTTCCTAATAACACAAGAATGATTCGAGGTTCCTAATAACACAAGAATGATTCGAGGTTCCTAATGACACAAGAATGATTCGAGGTTCCTAATGACACAAGAATGCTTCGAGGTTCCTAATGACTCAAGAATGATTCAAGGTTCCTAATGACACAAGAATGATTCAAGGTTCCTAATGAGTCAAGAATGGTTCGAGGTTCCTAATGACACAAGAATGCTTCGAGGTTCCTAATGACTCAAGAATGGTGAGGTTCCTAATGACTCAAGAATGATTCAAGGTTCCTAATGACTCAAGAATGATTCGATTCTTAAAGAAGCTAGAAGCTAAACCTCTCATCACCTCACTTGAAGCCTGTCCCCTTAGAAGCTAATTTTTAGTGAAGCTTCTGATGTATTAATCATTCTGAATAAGTCATATTTAATGGCACGTAAGAGTCAGGTGGGGAAGAGGGTGAGTCCGGAGGTAACTGCTTGTTAGAGCCGCCGTCTGGGCCCTTGTGGTGTCTTCACGGGCATCTTTATGTTGAGAGACAGTGTGTGTGTTGTGAGGTAGTGAAGATATGGTGTCTTAACTGTTCTTAGACAGCCGCTGGTGAGTTGTAAGTCAATTATCTGGATATTGTCTCGCTCTCTGTCTCTCTGTGTCTCTCTCTCTCTCTCTCTCTCTCTCTGTCTCTCTCTCTCTCTCTCTCTCTCTCTCTCTCTCTCTCTCTCTCTCTCTCTCTCTCTCTCTCTCTCTCTCCTCTCTCTCTCTCTCTCTCTCTCTCTCTCTCTCTCTCTCCTCTCTCTCTCTCTCTCTCTCTCTCTCTCTCTCTCTCTCTCTCTCTCTCTCTCTCTCTCTCTCTCTCTCTCTCTCTCTCTCTCTCTCTCTCTCTCTCTCTCTCTCTCTCTCTCTCTCTCTCAATCTCTCTCTCTCTCTCTCTTTCTCTCTCTGCCTCTCTTTTTTTTCTCTCTCTTTCTCTCTCTCCTCATTCGTTCCTCTTTTTCCCCTCTTATCTTTATTTCCCTATGTTTCATATTTGTTAATTCCGTCTGTTCCTCCCTCTTTCGCTTCACAGTTCTCTCTCTCTCTCTCTCATCTTCTCACCTGGACGCATGTACTGAACAAAGGTCAAGAGATAATTGGAAATAAAGCACTGACGGGGCAACCCATTCTCACACTTGCTTACTGTCAATATTGGCTTATTTAATAAGTGCATATGTGACATACTAATTGATTGTGAATATTTTAGTTTACCTTGAAAAGCTTCATAGAAAACACCGACCTCACCTAACCTTCTTAGTATGTTAAGATACGCATGTTCTTGCTTCGTAATTACAATTATTACTTAAGCTATACCGTTGATAGGTTAATAATTGTAAATAAGGAAGTGAAGGGAGAGGAGAGAACGTCGTGATAAACAGGAAGAGAGGCAGAGCGTCAAAAGTACGTCTGGAATAGAGGTAGGTGAGAGGACCTTAATATATATATATAGGAAGAGGGAAGGTGGAGGAGGTGGGGGAAAGGACAGTATTTCACCCGAGACTGTCACTCTCCATCCCCAGGTGACGCCATGCTGTCTCCTTAACAACGTCACCACCCACGGTGTGTGTGAGAGAGAGAGAGAGAGAGAGAGAGAGAGAGAGAGGAGAGAGAGAGAGAGAGGGAGCAGAAAGAGACAAGAAGAGAGACAGAGAGAGAGAGAGAGAGAGAGAGAGAGAGAGAGAGAGAGAGAGAGAGAGAGAGAGAGAGAGAGAGAGAGAGAGAGAGAGAGAGAGAGAGAGAGAGAGAGAGAGAGTGGGGAGAGAGAGAGAGAGAGAGGGAGAGAGAGAGAGAGAGAGAGAGAAGGGTAACCACAGTAAGGTCCAGACAGTCTCATAGAATAAGTGAAAATGGAGAGGTAGTAAAAGCCACACAAATCAAACATAGAAGCGATACATATATATATATATATATATATATATATATATATATATATATATATATATATATATATATATATATATATATATATATAAGTTGTGATGGTTCCACTGTACCCTCACTTGTAGGGACCCATAGCCTCGGAGAAGAAAATAAAGAGCATTCAGAGAAGACCTTGTGGATTCTCCGTGAACACTTTAACATTTTCTTCTCCTACCACCGCTGTAGGGGAGAAGGAGGGTACCTAAGATGCCCAAGATGAAGAGAGAGGAAGGAGAGGCAAGCCAGTCCCACTTAAGCCTCACCATACAAGTGTACACAGTAAACATCTGCCAGTGAATGAGCTGTGAGCTTGTTAATTGGTTCAGCAAGTTGTATGCCTCATGTACAGCTTTCAGTCCTCATAATGTGTGATTTAGGGAGTTTTGTGTGTGCTCTTAAGAGGAGTCATTGTGTTATCAGAAGGCTATAGGCTGAAAGAAAATGACAGGTTGGATAACAAGAACTTTTCACACTAGAGATGCTATACCGATGATGATACTTTTCAAGACGCTAGTGCTCTCTAGAGTGGAGCACTGCTGCACAATGACAGCACCTTTCAAAGCTGGAGAAATTGCTGACCTGGAGAGCGTGCAGAGATCCTTTACTGCTAGAATCCA